>JAGDQP010065694.1:0-11386 GCA_022664845.1 Lepisma saccharinum | reverse complement strand
TAAATTATAGGGAACAAAGATAGGAAAAAATAAATTATTCTTGCATCTCTGGTCTACATTATGTATCTTTATATCAAGTACATAGAATGAATAATAAACAGAAAGATACGAGGCTAGTTATTTGGTTAAATACATTAAGAAAATAAGAAACGAAAAAAAAAGAACTTCATTTATATTTAATGAGCCCGTAATGTTTAGTAATATGATACGAAACGTTTAATGATTAATCTGATTATGCTATAAGAATCTATACATTACGTCAGATGTATGTTTACAAAACATGATACATAAAATCGTGTTTGTAATTTTCATTTGCATCCTATCATTTTTATTTGATAACAAATAGTTTATTGGTTAAAATAATTCAAATGTCTAAATGTGTATCAGACAGAAAACCTATGCGAATTCATTCAGCAAATAAAAAAAAAAAATACAACCAAACTAAAATTAATATTTTGATTCACTTGTTACAGTAGGTATGCAAAAGCTAACCGTAGAAATTTGAACACACAGTTGATGTATACTATTTTTTATATATATATATATATTTCTTCTTTTCGAAAGACTTCTAGGGACTGTTACTGTCCTAATTTTAGAAATGTTGTAGAGGAAGTGCTTTCTTGGTTTTCAAAACAAATTATGCCTCTGATATTTAGCATAATTTTACAGTAGTAATTTACTTTTCTTTGCTCTACAAACTTTGGTTTACCCCCCTTTGCTATGTAAAACAAAAACTTTATATTTTACTTCCCTTTGCCATGTAAACCACAAACTTAATCGGTTGCTTTCAAAACGTGAATTTCAAAAGTTTGATAGTCTTCTGGCGTTTCTTTAGTATTGTTTATATTCCGCCATTAACACACTCAAACTAAGTTCTATTACTAATCTAAGAAAGAAAGAAAACTTAATTTCTAATCTAACACACTACCATTCATACCTAATTAGCAAGTAAGCAGTAGGTAGTAGTGTTGAAAGTAGATGACAGAATTTCACGAAATCTACTGTCTGAATTCAAATATGATCCATGAGCAATAAAAAACAAACCTTGCGTAAAACTAGATAACAAATATGAGGTAACATTTTTATAACACTTTATTTTCACTCTATTCACTACAGAAAAGCTCTGTACCCAGAACAACAATAAAAAAAAGGAATATTTTCTCGTCTAATAAAGTGTAAACACAGTTGTACGCTTGGAGATGAATTAGTGATTATCGTTTTCCTAAAATTTTATTGTTTTTCGTGTAAAAGAATCATGCATAAGATAGAATCAAAGAAATTAAAGAAACAGATGAATACATTTAATAAAATGTCACAACATTCACTGAGTACTTAGTGTTCATACGTTTTAAATAACATTTTTGATATTTTCTTCCTGAAATATGTGAAGGGAAAGAATTTAGTTACAAATGTTGTGTCGTATTCAATTATTTAACGTTTCAACACCCTTAAGAGGCTTTTTTTAGTGCATATTTGATTTAGTTTTATCCAGCTTGAAACAATACAAAATATCTAACTGGCATTTTACCATGAAATGTACTTAAATTAAGTTAGTAATTTATATAATTTAATAAAGTAAGATCCTGTTACAATCTGAATTCATCTTGATTTTCTTTACGTTTATATATTTTGAATGTTCAGTACTTTTTAAATTCAATCTTTGGGTTAGGCTTTTTTATATTCTTCTACTGCTTCTACATTGCAAAATGTCTGTGTCAACATCTGCTTATTTCCAAATATTTTTCTATAAAAAATAATAAGTGGCCTACCTGAAGGCGATGAAATAAGTTTATTTGCAATATTTCAATTGATCTAGTCAAGCTTCATCACGTCATTTAAAACACAAAGGTTAAAAAAAAACTTACAACTACCATAGATATGAGTCACAAGAACCTTGAAGAAAGACTAACTTTAACCTTCCAGTGGCTCATATCTATGGTAGCTGTAAGTTTTTTATAACCTTTGTGTTTTAAATGACGTGATGGAGCTTGACGGAATGATATATGATGAATGTGGCTTGTCAACGTGACCAGCTAGGACTATTTAAAATTTGTTTTTATTTTTTGTAAAATTTTGGATGGAGGCATGTAATGTTTATATTACGTATGTTTGCTTATTTATTTCTAAACTGTGTCTATGTCAGATTTCGTTATAATTTCTTTTCAAATAAAAATTGTGAGCTCCAGTTACTTTAAGATTAATTATAAAAGGTATTTTGTATTTTGACTTGTTAAATATCATAATCAGAACAGAAGTGTTGTTAAATTATCATCACCCCTGTAGAACGAATGGTTGGCCCAACCTAGAAAAAATATGAGTATGGTTAAATAATTGTTACAAAATGGTTACGTAGAAACCTGGTAGTGTTACAACGTTGGACCAACCATAAATTTTCGTTTAATCACGACTTCAACGCTGAATCAAGTTTGATATGCAGTTGGGAAATAGTTGGTTAGAAAATGATTGACCAAAGCGGACATTGACAACGTTGGGTTAACCGTTTTTCAACCATACACACAAAAAATATCAACGTGAGCCCAAACGATTTTGTACCACTGGGTAATTATAGATAGAAGTGTTGTAATTAAATAAATCAGTGACATAATTTTAAATAGAAATATAATGATTTGTATTTGAAGGACCTCACATTAAAATGGGTGCAAATGCCAGCTTTGTTGATTTGAAGCAGGTGCTATGTTTCATTGCCTTTATGCTGGCAGTATAACTTGTACATTTTCATAGTCTTCCAATACCGGTAAATGTTCTTTATTAGCCTTGTACATAAGTTTTCTTTGCCACTTAGCTCGATTTCAAATAGCATTCTTCATTTTTTTTTTTTCCTGATTTGATATCGGTAAAAAATGGGGCGCATATCTTAGTGTTATCCTTATATCTATATGAACGTTGTGGACTCGAAAACATTGTACAGTACAAAATACCTGCGTTACAGGTAACAAGTAAACATCATCCCTACCGAAAGTGAATTTGTACTTTAGTAATGAACTGTGATAGTTCCTCGAACGTATGAGAGTGTGTGTGTGTATAAGTGTAATTGTTTGCTTGGCGTCATACTGAAATAGAAATATGCATATAATTTTCATTATGACCATTCATTTTTTTTATATAAATAAGAAAAAAGTAGAACGTAACAATGTATCATAAATGTATGTGTTTGTAATTAATATTTTAATACCAAAAATAAATATGTTTCAATTATGAGTTTTTAATAAAAATAAATAACAATATTCAAACAAAATCTTGAGTTGTGTGTTTTTTTTTTAAATATGAAACTTACTATTAAAATAACAGTTGAAATTGCGTGATCGATTTTCGATGACGAAAAGGAGGACCAAATCTCCTATAAAAATTCTCCACCTGGCGTAAATAATAAAAACAAACTTGTCATGTACGTTTTTAGCTTTCTGTGATAGGATTCCATTGGCATTACAGTGATATAGACTGAAAGATCTTTGGGTTAGGAAAACTTATCTGATAACTTATTCATCCGTACTCGTACTTATCTTGCTAAGTCTGGTGTATCTATCTATCTTTCTCTGGTCACAACATACGGACGCCGAGGAATAGATATCCTAATGTATCGAACATTCTCCATGTTTGTATCGTTCCATACCCACCCCACTGCACTAGTACTGTTAGTAAGTACACATTTGAAGAGAAGCTAATACCACGATCCATTCTAGCATTATCCCAAATCTGTTCAATCATTGTGTATTTCGGTGAGTTTTGCAATGAAGGAAGGGTGGAATGGAGCATTAAATGTGAACAATTAGTTTCTCTTTGCAGCCACCAAGGCACAATAACATGGTGCATTATTCAGTTGAAATATGGGTGATCCCAAAAAACATGTTTACATGTCGTTTAAGCCATAAATACTTTGTGTTTTGTCTGTTTGTTTCTAAAAAAAAAAGTTTGTCTCAACAGTAAGTCTGCCTTCAGTTGTGGTCACTAGCAGCGGTTCTAAAGAAGGATTATTATTCACGAATACCAGAAATAAATGGGAGGTTTCACACACAGCCACGAACGCGCTGTAGCCGCTCTGCTAATTGACCTTGGTGGCGCTGCTAAGGCTTTTCAGATGAGGACACTAGCAGTGCTGCTTAGCGATTTGTTGGTAGGTATTCCGCAGCGATGCTAGTGACCTCGTCTGAAAGAAATGTTAAACCTCTATGGCCCAAAGAAATGTTAAACCTGATTTTGTGTTTATTTGAATTTTACTAAAGCTCTTAATGAGTAGTTATCCTCAGCGAATCACCTACAACAAAACACATTCAACAAATCGTTGAATTTTACCAGTATTCTGACAACTCCACCATCAACGAAACTGATGTTTCCTATCTATCTCAAAATTAAACTTTGGATAGTACGAGGGTTGTCCAGAAAGTAACTAATAAACAGCTAAGGATATCATTACAATACTTTATTTACAATGTTACCGGACCTTACTATATTTTTCAATGTAGTCGCCGTAGTGTTCTACGCACTTATTGTAACGAGGAACATGTTTCTCAATACCGCTGTCGTACTCTTCATCCGCCAATGACTTGAGCCGGGACGGGACTACTTCTTTGAGGTCCTCATCATTTGCAAACTGTTTAACACCCAAAAATTCCATTAATTTTGGGAACAAGTGATAATCGCTTGGTGTCAAATCAGGGCTGTAAGGGGGATGTCCAAACATTTCCCACTTCAAACGTCGAAGTTCCCTCCGTGTTGCTGCAGAGGAATGAGGCTGAATGTTGTAGAGAATCAGAAACACCTTTGCAGGCAACATTATACATCTAAGTCGTTGTAGAGTCTCACAACAGGCTGTTGAATTCATTGTTTTCCCTCTATGCATGAATCCCACATGGATCAAACCTTTGCGGTCCCAAAACACTGGATTTCACACTTGGCGGGATTTTTAATAGGCGCCTCCATTTTGACACACTGACAATAACAACAGACGTGACCGCTCAGCAATGAAACTCGGCTCACACTGAGGCAAGGATGTGGAGCTAACTGACGCAGAAGCAATCACGGTGGTGGAGGATCTGCGCTAGGCGTGGTGCGCAAACGTTCTTTAATTTCTGGATGACCCTCGTATGTTTCTCGACAAGGGTTATTGGTACAGCTATATCAAATTAAGAAGGTGGGGAACTGGGAAAAGGACCTTTCCGATCTTTGATAAGTTCTTTGATGGCATTAGGAAGTTAAAGATAAATTTGGAGTAGGAAAAAGAAAATGCTCAAAAGTGCTACGATAAACGAAGAATCAAAGAAGGTTGAAAAATAGAAAGTTATTAACGATGAGTGAAAATACATATTATGAAGCTGTAATCTTACGACGTTGAAGGGTAAATAAAAATTAAATTTAGCAATGACAGGGAAATCATAAAATCACCAGGACAGTGTTGTTGTTTTAACCATGACGTATTCCTTGTTCTTATTGACTATATTGCCTCTTAGTCAATAAGAAGAAATTCATATTTGAAATTACCTCGCTACCATCCAACATAGCTCAAGGTTTTATTTAACATTGAGAAAACCGTTAAGTGTCCGGTTTTTCGATGTCCGCCTTTAGTTTATTCAACCAAAATTTTACTGAATCAACGATTCTACGTAAATTTAACGCCGAGAAGGCAGACATTTAACGGTTTTTCACAAGATAAATGAGCGTGTGTGCTACCAGGTTGAATATACGGACATTTTCCTACGTTCTAAATATTAGATTAACATTTTGGAGTGCTACTTGGTGATGTTGAATTGATGTTACCGTACCACATGACAACTTGTTTTGTAGGATGCTGGAGAGTAGCACAATCATGTCAATTCACGGCTACGTGTCCTGATATGTTTTTCCAGACTCCGCCAAGTGGAATGTGGCAGCTATTTCCCATCCCCTTTTCAAAATATCAAATAAATGTAGATCCATTGAAACTGATCTGATGACGTTACAAGAATATCAGTGAATGGTAGTTTCAACCATTATGAGAAAAGTCATGATTCAAACAGAATGTATAAATTGTATCCTTCTCTTCTAGTATTCAGGTCAAGCTTGTGGTCAATATTATTTGTTGAGAACTGCATAGTAAAAGCATCTTAACAAAGTAATCAAAGAACAATAGTTTGATACAACATATTTTTTTTTATTAATATTTCAATATTTTCTTTATACAAAATAATCACAACAATATAGAACACAACATGGCACACGAATATCACTGATATAAAATTCAATCTTCTCACAGAAACTGAAAATTTCTTCCTCTAAATGATTTTTAGTACAATGTTTGTCAGGAAATATTTGTTCTAGATAACTGGGAATGTTATTACGTATCATGGTGACAAAAAAAATTCATATGTACATCGTTTAACCTTCTTCCTGAGATTTTTACTTTTCACGGATCTAGAATTATCTTGTTGGGATCCTGGTTGGCTAAATGGTTAGCACACTCACTTTCTCTTTGTATTCTTCCGGGTTCAAACTAAATGAAGTGGGGTTCCTTGAACTCAGTAGTTAGAAGCCCAATTTAGCAAAAAACTGTAGGTCCCGCAGTGGGGAGCTTACAAGCATATTTTGGATACTAATAACAATTTAAAAACACATTTTCCAACAAACAAATTTTTGATGCCCAACGTAGAATTCATATTTACACTTCTCTACTTTCCCCAACAACAAAGAGAGATTACTTCTGTAATTTAGAATTTATAAACAAAAATTAAATTATCTCGGTTGTTGATTTTGTTCAGTTCAACACAGTTGTTCATAATCTACAGTAAATGAATCCACCAGCTTTACAGATATGTTTGACTATCTTATTTTTGCTATTCCACATGACAAGGAAAACAGTAAATAAATAAATTTAAAAAAAAAATAGCCCTTTGTCACAGAAAAGTTACAACTTTTGTGTTAACTTAATTTTTTCGTCTTCCTAGCATATAAGATGTCAAAAAGATAATATTAGTATAAAACTTTCTCTTAATTGAACAGATTTTCTTTTTAAATATAAATTTTGAAGATCTTCACAGTTACATGTATCTATAAATTTATTTTCCAAGTTCTTTAATCTGAAGAAACTTTATCTATTAGAGTGAAAGTTCGAATTTAAACTTATTTAAATGTAAAACTATTTTTAACAGTAACTAACCTTTTTTTTTGGTCAAGAACATGCAAAGCCTTATTTGTCGAAAGAGACAAATTAAGGACTAAGGGCGACCTTGGTAGCTGTAAGGACTAGGACAATGGGCCGTCGTCCATGAAGTTGCAGATTCGAATCTCACCTGGGGTATGCATGTTTGTGGATTTTATCAACATTTCATTCATATTATTGTGACGGTCCGAAGTTCATAGTTACTAAAATGGCCCATATAAAATAAAGTTTACTAAAGAGTAAGGAAATGATCCTTTATCCTCATTACGTTGTATTGAATGAAATTAATATTGAATCTCAATTTTAGACATATCATCTTAATTAAGCACGCAATTACCGCCATAAATTAGTGAAGTAATTATGCTGGTAACTTCAATATAAAAATGAAAAGTAATTCCATCCCTTTATTCCTTGTTATGAACATTAACTTCGAAACAGCCTAGTCCCCGTGGTACAGGCGGTAAGGTCGCGGACTTTAGATTCAGGGGTATGTGCGGGGATTCGAACCACGAGGCCGACTATCCAGACTGAGATTTTCCAATTTCGTTCAGTTTTACCAGGCAAATTCGGGGATAGTATCTTAAGCAAGGCCCTGACCCACCCTCTCCCCTACCCTATACCGACCCAATATGGTTAATTTCTTGCCTGAAAACTATGTTATCAGCACACAACGTACAGGCATTGCAAGTTTTTCTCAGACGTGAATTCTAGCGGATACACATGAAGCCTGAGGTGTCTTCTTTTAAACTAGGTTCTGGAAAATATGTTATGATTTCTAGTAATGAATAAATTCAAGAAATTAATTTTATATGACTCTTCTTGTTTTAAGTGTGACGTCGAACTACTGAAAAATATAATCAAGTTCTTCAGTCTTATACAATCACTAACGTATCATCGGTGTAACTGACGTGTTTTATGGAACGTAGCTGTAAGACATCGATGGAATGGTTGATTCAATATCCGCAACTATGTTGACCATCATGATTTTTTTGGAACACCGTTACCCTTACCTTTTTCTTTTTTTATTTTCACCAATTCTCTTTAAGTTATACCATTGCGATTGATAGCACAATTTGTATGGTGAAGTGAATCTGACGAAATACAGCATTCAATTCACAATTATATCGATAAACCCTGAATTTAAGTAACCATACCAATATTATTTTGGGCGAAAAAAAAAAGGCTGCTCATAGCCATTGAAAACGCTGCACATTTTCCTCTAAATCTCTAAAGAAGCAGGATGGAGTGGATGCAATAACTAAAAGTCAGGTACAGAAAACTATTACAAAATTTATACAGGAAATGTCAAAACAGCGTTCATGAATTCCCCATACATGAAAATTGATTATGACCTTCTTTTCACCCCCTGCCCCCAAAAAATAGTTTTGGTGCTAGAGCTGTTGAGGAGTGTTGTCGTCAAGGTATTGTTGCATCTCGATAACTAATCACGTAAACCGTGTCGTATTAGCAAATGCTAATTAAAAATTTAGACAAAAAATGTATTTGGGGAATGATTAAAATTAAGGAGTCCAACCTACAAGGTGGATTCCCCATAAAATCGTTTTATCGTGATGAAATTTACGATGAGCAGTTGACAACTACTTATCTCTTGACAGCTGCACTTCTCAGTCATAAGCTTGTCACAGATATATATCTTTGGGTTCAACTTCGATTCGTTTGCTAAGCCATTATCTGACGAGATATTACTGCATTTATGGCAATGCGTGTTAGCTTTGGGTAACTCCGAAGCAATGAATTTCTTTTGAAGTAGTATTGGAGACACTCTGTATATCATACAACAGTTTCAAGTTAGTCATTCTGGGAAACTAAATGCAAACATAGTGTGTTGAACTGAAATATACACTGACTAGGAAAATTTAAGGCACCATCACTAGAGAAAGCATCCAAGGATTTTTCACACGCATAACTAAGAAATCCATGTTGTTATTTCAGCTTCAATAAAGATGAATAAATATGTTGATACAGAGCATAATACAGGGAAACTTCACTAAAAACAACAAAGTAAAAAAAAAAATGTAACAGGATTTTTTTTTCTTTTCATTATGATTAGACAGTAATAGAAATCACAGTGTAAAGCTAACAAATGTTGGGAAAATATTTCCCGATTTGAAACAAAAAAATCCCTTTTCCATTACAAAAATAATCATCTACATACAAAAACTTCAACTTTTACATTATTTACAATACACCGTATAAATGTAAAAGAAACAGTGACCATACACTTGAAGAGAGAGTATCACACTTAAATCTTCCGTTGTCAGTTTTTTCTTGACAGGAAGGGGGAAACAACTATGTTTTAATTTTCTCAGGAATCATTTCCAAAGCTTCTTCATGGTCTTTCGCTACTTCGTCATCGGATTTCTTAGGCGTATTCCACGACTGAAGTTCCCCTGTTCCAAATATGAGATAGACCAGACCTCCAACGCCGTATACTCCGCATAATATGCCAAACACTATCCTCCATTGAGCGAAAGTTTGCTGTTCGATGATAACAAGATTAGAACGTAATGTATTAAAAAGAAAATGGTTACTTTTAAATACAAATTCATTGACAATATGTATTATTATATATAAATTCCAGAAGGCAAGAGATACAAGCGATACTGATGAATAAATAAGTAATCTTTTATATACAATGGAATGGATATGGAAGTCATTCCGTGTCCAGTGTACCTCTGTCTAAATTCAATTTAGGTTTATAAATGCCATGCTTACTTATATACAAATATTGGGACAGGTCGGAACTGATTGACATATCCTTTGTTGGCATCTCTACTGTGTCATGTCTATATATTTAGTGTCAAACTTGTAAGTTCCTTCGTAGACACCTGAACTTGAGTCCTTGAGAACAAAATAACTCTTGTGTTTAGTTAGAAAATAGCATAAATGCTGAAATAAGTCCCTTCTCACGTAAAGAACTTGGTAACACTTAGCATATGTTTTACCTGAGAGATATCCCCTTGCACTAGTTTGAGTCCTTTTCACATGTGGCTTTTAAAATTATTTTAATTTAAATAGAGTTTCGCCACAACAAATTTTAATACACAAAAACCAGATACGTCTTCAAAATCCTTTCCCTTGTACCTACTTCCTATTTTCTATATTGTTTACCACATTTAGAAAAGAAGACACTCTTGGTCTTCGAAAGGCCTAGGGAATGTTAATAATTCATTTCAAGCATTCGTAACTGGATCCCATTACGGGTAAGTAAAACGAAATTACAGAAACCTCCGAAGGTAACGACATTGCATTAAATAAATCCATTTATTCTTGTCGGATTGGATTTGCTGACTAATACATATGAAACTAATTGTTAAGTAATAGCATAATTAATGCTTAAGGTAACGTAAAATATTCTTTTCCGTTATGCAAAAAGAAAGCAAAAACAAAGTAAAGAAATTGGATAACACTACGAACATAACAAGAATCAAATGTATGAGTTAAGAACTAACTGAAAATAAAATGAACAACCGCATAGAAATATTTTTTTTTACAGGAATGGGAAAGGCCTAGCTGCAAACGCGTTACGGGTCGTTCAAGTACTATATAAGCACTTTTTTAGTCATTTTAGACCCTCTTCTTCCCTTAGAAACAATAATAAGCAGGTACCCGACTCCCTCTCCTTGTGCTTACGTAAGACTTGTCAAATTCCTTATTTCGTACTCTAAAAAACTGAAATGTTCTGATCCCTCTCCCCCAATTGTCAGATACGGTCAAAGCTTGAAGCCCCTCCCATTTGAATTCTTATGCAATACTTGAACTACCATACCTTTCAATGCTTAAATAATACTTGAACGAGTCCATAAATCAAACTTTACCATATTTCGTTCGATCCAATTTAGCTTTATCATGTGCACAGAAATACCAACGGATAAAATTACGGTTAAACGACAATGATTTTAACCTTGTGTGTAGGTAGGATTTTTCCATTTAGAGAAATTACATCACAGTTTGTCTGGTATTTACAAATTTGATGCACCACATAGGAATATTTACGAACTCATGCAAAACAATTTTTGAGCGTATTCTACAGCAAAACTATATTCAACTACAAACAGCAAAATTAGTTTTGAAATTTGTTTTGTTAGAAAATATTCTAGAACTGAGATTCAAACAAAACAGCTCTAGGATTAGATTAACATATATACGCTAGTTAACACGCGATGAGCTCATGTGTGTTACTCATTTTGTACTCTGTAGTGATATTAGTTTTGG
>JAGDQP010065693.1:472-11387 GCA_022664845.1 Lepisma saccharinum | reverse complement strand
AGCTCAGTTAATTTATTAAAATATTCCTCGGGCTCGGTAATAATGCTTGATTACTCAAGGTTTTCATGCTCTACGAACTTACCCCACAGCGAGTTTAGTGCGAGTTTGGCAATACCTTTTTCGCCTTTTTTCGGCGATTTCATTGTAATCTAGCCAAATGCGCTATTTCCCGTAATACTATTTTACAAAGGGCGCTTTCTACTCCTTGCCACACCCTGCGTTCCATCCATTACACTCGGTCTTCACCTTCATAAACATGTCGATAGATTCGGTGAAGAGACCATTTTCTTTCTTTTCAGGGTCATACATCATGACCTCGTACCCCATAGCTCTTTCTTCTCGAGCACCCTGTATCCTTTCTCGACAGCCTTTCGAACCTCATCTGCTACCCAGACACCGGTCATGGCTCGCTCCTAAGCAGTGTGTGCACTCCACCTCGTTGTTGTGAGTGTCAATGATGTTCTTCAGAGTGGAATAACAACTAACTTGCTGCCGGTGCGATAAGGGAGAACCAGGTGGTAGAGATTTCCCGGTGGCGGCACTGTGTATTATATTATTCCATAGAATGCTTAGTTGTCCGGACACTTGTTATAGCAAACGTAGATTTTCGAGTGGCCAACAGGGTAGTTGTTGACCTTGCAGCAGTCGAGGTAGAGGGAAATTATATCTACACACTTTACTCTCATTTCGGTTTTACCTTATAGTAGAGCTTTGTAGCATCCACTGAAACTGCGTACAAGGCATCCTGCCTAATTGGTCATTTCTTCGTCGCAGGGTTAGCTCGCACCAAGTTGTGCACGTCGGGCTGTTTTCTGAGGACGTGTCGGAACTGACAGTTCCACATTTCGTACAATACATACACCATGTCTTTCAATAACGCTATTTTAGCTGTAAAGTGCTGTAAGGATCAATAAGTTCGGCGTTGTCACTCACTGTGGGTAACACGTTGGGCACCCGTGAAATACGCACTCATGATACTCTCTAAACTGTTTGCGCCCTGGTGTTGGGCGTACCCATCTCGTTTAAATCTGCCTTTAACCACAACTTCATTGCATTAGCGGCACGTTGGATATTGATATTTAACTTTAGGGCCTTATACACCAGCCACTGAACAGCTCCTAAAGACTGGGTATCCATCCATCTATACACATGTATGATACCCAGCGGGATGATACCGATGCTCTCCGGCTGCAGGATTTTTTTCCTAAACACTAGATTACATGCGCTTGCGATACGTATTGTTTCTATGAATGGATTAACCCCAATAGAACGTGAAACAAATTCTTGAATTTAACACAAGATTCACGCAGTATATTCACATCTTCGACACAATACGGTATCAGCTGCTCTTTAAATATGAACCACGTATCCCCATGCCTCTCTTTCACCACCATATACCATCTCTCAAACTTCTCCCTCTGTTTTTCCTTCATATGACCTACATCATAGTAGATTATTTCGGATAGTGCCCGCAAAACTCCTGAGTATACACCGTGTTAAATAAATGAGGAAAGTGCCCCTTACCCGTGGTAAATCGAAGTCCTCGCTTAGTTTATTTAACGCAATGAGGAAAAAGTTTAGGCTGTCAATAAACTTTAGATAAAGATACTCCAAAGACATAACCTTATACCCCTGCACCATGCTCCGCAGAATAAAATGGGCGTCATAGGCTCTGGCGTTATATGCAATATAAATTACCTTAATTATACCCACTCTTATTTCAGCTAAAGAACCCAGGGATTCCTCTATGCAGGTCTTACAATAAAATATGTGTTGTATTTTACCGTAAAGACTACATGGTTCATTACAACTTCTTCACTTATAATACGACTGCTGGAACACCACCAAATTAGGTTCATACTACCGACACTCAATATTATAGAATATTAGCAGCCATTTGCGGGGAATACACCCTTGATAAGGTTGTATGTAACATAAATGACCTGAGGCCATCATGTTTCGACATAGAGTGGAGAATAACTCCCCTCAGACGTGGGACTTGGCTGTTTTTACAAATCAGGTGAATAAACTTAACAGTGTATAGTACGAACCGTAAGTTATTATAACGCATAATGATTCAGAACTTTGAAGGCTTAAAATAATATAAATAAGACTTTGTTAATATAAACTTTTGCCCATCAAACTTCAGTAATTTAAACATTCAAAACATATTTTAAAAGGGAAGATCTTAAACAAGTAAGCTGTACAGTTTCGGTGTGTGTAATATACGTGTTTTGTTGTGTTCCTTTTCTCGGTGGCACGATTGCATACTCATTTAAGATACACTCCTTGTAAGCATTTGTTTTTTACCGCAGAGGGCAGGTATCCCATAGCTAAAATATGTTTGTTCTTGTCACGAAACACAATAGTAGGTGAAAGGCTAATATAACGATGCAATAAATACTTCGTTTTAACAGTTTTAGTTTACATTTTGGTTTCTGATATTATCGCATATCGGTTAGTAGTTTCTTCTACCTCAATATACTAAAATAGAATTTAAGCTGCTTGTACTCTAATTACAAATAAGCACATTGAATTGTCAATGAAGAATTAGAGGGTCATACGTTACTATCCCTGACACCAAGTATATTACATTCGTAAAGAATGTTCACACCTGCATTATTTGTGTGGATGTGTAAAATTTTTGTATGGCTCTTATGTCCCTGCAGGCCTACACACACACTTCCGTCCCTGGGGTCAACATTAACCCATAAAATTTAAATTGAAAACAGCATTTAAACATGAATATATTCTAAATATTGCTTAATCTAATCTCCTCATGTTAGTATTCTTTCTTCTTCTTCTTCTTCTTCTTCTTCTTCTTCTTCTTCTTCTTATTATTATTATTATTATTATTATTATTATTATATGGATTAATTACTTATGTAAAACCCATTACCTTTTCTATTGATTTATATTTCAAGGACTTTCAGCATCTGATGATTAGACTAGGATTACTTTTTTATTGACAACATATTACTTTTAACTTCAGATTGAAGTACATTTTTTGGAAAGTTGCATTTAATGTTAAATACAAATACACAATACAATGATTGTTTCGAGGTTAAGATACATTCAAAACTACTAAAATTTGTATTTGTAACAAAGGCATATTCGAATGTATGTTCCCAATCACAAATATCTAAAAGAACAAATAAGTTCCTTGCATGTTTAATATCGTATGTATAGATTGTATTAGCACAAATAAACAATCCAGTATTTTGCACAAGCTTATTCTACGCAATCATTGCAAAACAGCTTTGAGTGTAAGTTCATGCAGATGAAATTCCCATAAGTGATGTATTTGTGTGGTATTTCCTTTCTTTTCCCCTTTGACAGAATTTACATCTTGCATGCTTTAAAGCTTGGTGTGGTAGTTGAGTTCCAGTTGCGGCAAGGATTTCTACAACTCATTTATTTTAACCTGGCTGAGCTGCGTGCTAAAGCTGCTTCCCCAGATTTTTGATGACTCGGAGTTTGGTCAGTATGTTTCCGTAAATGTGAAGATTCGCAAAAAGAAAAATGTTATAGGAATTGATTTTTGTGAGATCAATTGAGTTGTGAAGCAAACGAACAGACCAACACTTTGACCATATAATAGTGGTGTACGTTGCCGCCAGTTTGCCGGTAATGTCAACACCTCGATTTGTTGAATTGTGGTGCAAGATTGTCTATGGCTTATTCTGCTCTGGTGAGGATACAGAGCAATAATTGAGCATTACTGAAAGTATAATAACGACTTTGTTAAATTTGGGCACGTAGGACACCAGTGTAATTACTCCCCTTTAACAGAAGATGAACTGTAAACTGATCACTGTCTTCACGGTTGTAGTTCGGGTGGGATTTCACGTTTGTTTCTTCGGACTGTTCCAACGATCGTCAGTTTAACTTTAAGCAATTTTTCTACGAAAATTCTATAATTAAAAAAGTTGTAATAGCTAATGTTTCGTCAGTTCCCTGTAGAAATTTGCTCAATCTCGAAACAACTTTGTGACCCTCATTTACGTCTCTGATCATGTACTACCTTTCCTGTACACTCTTCGCCGTTCAAAATGTAAGTAGTTCGGGAGTCACAGAGAAGCCATATCTTCATCACGTATTTTTTCCCTTGGCTTAATCTTTATGAATTGTCTGAACGGAACCAGTTTCTCACCTACCGTATCATAATTAAATGGAACGAAAAAATGTTCCTGCCTTGTTAGTAAATCGTAAAATGGAAAAAGTAATATCAATTATCAAAAGCGAGAAGGTATGAACGATGATGATGAAGAAAAAAGGGTGTAGTGTAGTTATTGTGTAATGAAGAATCAATGAGTAACCAGAAGCAAGAAGAAGAAGAAAAAATAAGATAAATTAATTATGAAAAGATATATTAGTGTGGGTGGTTATGCAAAATTATGTTCAAAAAGGTATGAATATTTATGATCAATTGCAAATTATTTTAGTAATGTGTGGTTAATTCATAAATGGAAAGATTATATGCATATTCTAGAAGTATGATTTAAAAAGGAGTAACGTAATGTGATTTTAATGATTTTCTTAAACATTTAATCAGAATGCATTCTTGACTCTCAAAACGTTATCTGTTGATAAAAATAGATTATCTTGGCCCATATAAATTATATATTGTTGCAAAGGTGAGAAAGAATTAATAGTAGTATATTTGTATGATATATTTGTTTATTTTTACACTGGAAAAGATGTAAGGCGCGTAAGTTTACGACTAAATCTTAAAAACCGTCCTATTCCCTGCTCGAAGATTGCCGTGTAAGCCGTCTTTTCAATCACAGATTGATGAAGGTAAGTGTTGGGTACCTTAAAAAATGTTGCTCACATTGCCCCCGCTCTTCGAGACGTTAGTTGCTTGGAACTCACCCAGCTATGATATTTGATGTACTACGGTTGTGGAGTGAACCTAGAGACAACATAACATACTTGCTTATCGAAAGTTACAGGAATATCAAGTAAATCCAAACATGAAGTTTTTAAAAAATCGGAATTAGCAATGAACCCAGTTCCGCATTCAGGGTCTTAAAATTCCTAAGCCGCCAGCGTTATGGATAGTAGAAGATGTAACAGAATATATTAGTGTCAAACCAAAAGAACACAAAGAATGTGATTGCCCGTCATCTACATCACAGAAATGGTGTTACATAAAATCGAGTAGTCATGTAGGATATGTAAATAAATCAAAACATCAATCTAATTACTTGGGTCTTGTCTGAATGATCAAATTGTACTACACCGTTCCGTAAACGACAATCTTGCTTTTCCACATTTGTTTTACTGACTGAAAGTCTGGTAAGTTGTAAATACAATAATGGGCTGTTAAGATAGTTTTAATGATTCTCAATACGGATAAATAGCCTATTTGTATAGATTCTCTGGAAAAACTAGTGTCAAAACCTTTTTTTCTTGGATAACGGTAACGGTAAGCGATCAATACCAGTGGCCCATTATGTTCACTAATAGAATCTGAGAACATGAGTCTACTTGACAAGTTCAAATAATAATATTATAAGTATCGTCATATTTATGTATATAAGTATACTACAACTACTACTACCACTACTACTACTTCTACTACTACTAACAATAATAATATGTCGTCGTATGCGTATGCACAATATAATATAATAAATATTCATTCCTCGATAATGTAGTTACTATCTCAGCAAATATTATAGTCTTTTACTTTTTGGACCATTTGCTCAACTATCACACTTTGTGCTTCGAGCCTCACTTCTCTTCATCTCGGCTTTCTTAGGTTCTCTTTGATCTCTGGACCATGGACGTGTAGAATTCTCATTTACAATGTTAGTCCCACACACATTGCTCCAGGTCAGCACTAACGCATAGCACAATGAAGGCTAATGGATGAACTAATCAGCACAATCGCTTTTCACCACATAAAATATGCTAATGAAAGCTTAACAGTGCAGCTTACTAACTCAAGTTGTAATGCCTCAAGGAAAAGCGCGGTATTACACTTATAGATCTTTGTTTTAAAAGTACAACACATAAAGCTTATAGTAGCTTAAAGCTGTTCACATATTCCCGAAGACACTCTTTACATATGTATTTCCATTAACCTCATATTACTTGCAAGCTTAAGGTTTTTCGGAATCCATTTTTACAACATAAAATATTTTACTCTCTCATCTCAATTAACATAATAAATTATCTAACATATGTATACATAAATATCTAATTCAATTCGCATATTAGTAATCATGTACAATACAATACACTTCTTCTCTTAAGCGCCTGACATGTTTTCCAGTGTAAAAATAAACAAATGTGACATAAAAATATACTACTATTAATTGTTTCTCATCTTTGCAACAATATATGTATTTTAAATGGCCCAAGAAAATCTACTTTATATCAACCGATAACATTTTGAATGTCAACAATCTATTATGTTTAAATATTTAAATAAATAATGAAAATAAAAATGTATTTGATTCCACACACCGTTCTCCAGCCAGAAAGGAAAATCACACTGATCTCTTACTCATAATACATTTTCATAACAAATTAATTTTCTTAAATAATTACATTTCGTTTTTTTAAACCATATTTTATTTTTTATCCATTTTAACATAGCATCTTATCCAACATCATCTCACTTACTCATATAGCAATGATTTTTTTTATTAAATCAATAAAATAATCAAACTTTCAATACATCATTATACACATTTATCCTTCACATATGCGACACTTTCACATTACATTGCTCCCTTTTTAAATAACCTCTGTAAATTATTCATCTTATCTTTCTATTTATGAAATAAACAACGCCTTACTAAAAAAAATCTAATTAATAATGAATATTCATAGCTTTTTGAATAGCTACTAGTTTTGCATAATCACACGCTCTAAGATATCTTTACGTAATGAATTTATCATTATTTTTCTTCTTAACTTCATCTTGCTTCCAATTACTCATTGATTCTTCATTATACCCTATATGTTCTTCATCATCATCTTTCATACCTTCTAGCATTTTCCAAATTGATACTACTTATTTCATTATCCAATTCATACCCAACGACAGGTTTATTAAATCTGTCTTGTAGAGGTTTATATTTTTCCTAAAACACTTCCTTTGCCATGTTGTTGAATATCGATTAATATTTATGAAACTAGATTTTAAAAATTATATCCCAGAATTACCCTGCAGGTACAAATTATAATGCGAAATAACTCTAACATACGAGATTGCATCCAATGCAATATTAACCCATAATCTTCCTTCATTTTTTTATAACTTTCCATTTGTAGTAGTAGTCTTACCTCCTTCAGCTTGATTTCCATCTAACTTGATGGCAGTATTTAAGAACCTCACTCTCATAAGAAATTCCTAATCAATTATGGAGCACATTGCCCCCGTATCAAGCAACGTAGTCACTGATATATTAGCTTTATCCACTATTATCCCATTCATAAATACCTTTCCTTTTCTTTTGTTGATACAAAATATATTTGTTGAATATTTTCTTCATTATTATTGTTTTTCTTGCTACTTTGCTCTTCCGAACCAATTACCAATTTATCTAATATCTCCTGCTTCTCTCCTTGTGTACCTTGAAACAATTTTAAATTTCATAAATTTTCTCTTGTCATAATTTTCGTATTAACTAACTTTAAAAATGCTGCATTCTTACAAATATTAATAATCATATAAATCCCTCATACAAACTGAATGGTTGAACTTCAATATCCTTTTCTTCTAACATTAAGTCCTTAATGCGACAATACACAAAACTCTGAATTTGAATACTTTCTTAATTATTTTGTTCTCCTTATTTTTACATCTGTCGTTCGGTATACTGTGTTGCAGGAAAAGAATCATAATGTTTGTGTACAATATTTGACCCCATCTTATTCTCAGATAAAAGATGGATCATTTCCTTTATCTGACCACTTAGTTTAAAGGATCAGCTTGGTCAAAATTAAGTCTTTCTTGCTCTAATGTTCTACTTTCCATCAATTGTCTACTTATCATATCCGGATTATCTCCCTCAACCTCACTTCTATGTATTCAATTTTCTTCATAACTTCTTACATTATTATTTCCACCTCTCATTAAAGCATTAACTTGTGGTCTCCTTTCATCATTTGATCTTAGATTATCTGACTGTACTCGCTCAGCTGGTCTAGAAACATAACCTCCTCTAATATCATAATTTCTATTCATCCAACAAACATTCGCCTGTTATCTCCTTTCGTTATTTGTTTTCACATTATAATGTTGCACACAACTAACTTGTCTAGAAATATAACCATTACCTCTCCCATATGCACTTGTATTACCATTATTCTTTGGGAAATTATTTAGAAAATCATTGCTAAATCTAGTATTTCTTACATTAACATTATTACGATATTCAGGATTTCTTGTATTTTGATATCCGGAATTTCTTTTTTTTCATATCCAAAATTCCTTGTACCTCCATTTCTATTTCACAATATACATTTTTCTCTCTCTTTAATATATTTGCTTCATCCAATCGATGTTCATAAATTAACAAAGCACTATATTATTATAATCCAATAACATCAAATCACGTTTTACTTTCTCAGGCATTATCCGTACAATACTTCGGATCAGCTCCTTATTAGATATATCCTCATCTATGTTCTTAAATTTGTGAACTACGGATAACGCCTGACACTCATAACTCTTCACTCTTCTTCAAAGGATGCATACCTTTTTCAATATTCTTTTCCTTTCCTCCAATGGTTCAGCACTGGTAACTCTTTCTAAAAGTAATAAACATAATTTCTTCTAACTCACGATACAACCCTTAACTGTATCCATCCATCCTTCAGTCGATCCAATCATTGAATTTTGGAGCAAATTCACCCACTATTCAATATCTAATTTCAAATAAGAATAATAAGCAGCAAGTTCTTTGAGGTACGTAGATGGACAAAGTTCGCTGATATCACCTCTCCATTTCGGTATATTTTTCAGGTCCGTAAGTGTAATTTCCTTAGTAGTTTGCATTGGTATCTATCTCATTTATTCTCTAGCAAAAACCTCCTCCCAATCTATCACTCTATTTCTTCTAAGAGTACACTCAATCATTATACGAATTTAGACTCTCATAATTTCTCAATCCATCATGTGCTTCATTAAAATATTGTTGACAATGACGTCCTTCTCCTTGATACCTTCTTCAAATTTCTCTCCCCACCCCCCTCTCTCTCTCCGAAACTGGTCACCTCCAATTTCACAAAACACATTCACTCATACGGTACAGCTATGGACATAAAGATTGTCGCATGTCTTTAGAGATTATTTCCCAAATTCCCAGCTATTTCCCTCGCAGAGGGAAATTTCCCGCAGTTGAGGGAAGTTCCCTGACCTTGAAAAATATGAACATAATCCGACATTAAAGCCCATTACAGAACAATTGTGATATACGTATATTGTAATTATTTGCACAAACAAATAAGGGATTACAAATCAAAGAGAAAATTTAAAAATAATATCAATAAATTAAACAGTGAATGTCGTATTAATCCATAGTCTTACATTGAAATCTAGAAAAACACATATTGTTATTCGGTTAATAGGATGGATCAGTGGTTATCGTGCTCAACTCATAATGAATTTTAATTTTGTCATGGGTTCGAATCCCGGTCGTTGATCATATTTTGTAATTGTAGATTAATATAGATAATCTTCACTTTTATCATTTTTTAAGTTTGATATCTAGTTCAACTATGATACTTTTATATTTTACTGTTAATTTTAAAGTTATTTCAAGAAGCTTTCTACCATTCTTAGTTAGGAAACGTAATCTGAAAACTGATGGGTTTCTCCTTAGAAGAACCTAAGAATGTAATGTGTGTCCAAAATGTTCATGAATAAAACAATTTAGTGATTGCTGATTTTATTTGAACACTAGTTTTGGTGTTCACTCCTGACAAAATAATAATTAATGAGATCAGAAGCTTCAAGTTACTTCTTGAATTTAGGTCATATTAGGTTGGTTTACCTAGCAGTTGGGGCTGTTGGGGCGTCCCATTTGGGTTACCAAAACTTCTATTAAATACTGCTGGTAACGATAATACAGAGTAATCCATATAAACCTTGAAATTTCAATTACTTATTTATTACTTCCTTGTGGAAGTGACAGTGAATTTGAGATTGCATTGTATTGTTGAATTGGCTCCAGCAGAATCCGCGGGCCATCGCTGAAATTAAAATACGATTATCGTCCATCCTATTAAAAAAGTTGAACAGTGAAGGCCTACTACATAGGCTTTATTTCTGTGGCCTATGCTTTACTATTTCTACCACTACATACTACTTCCACGGATAACGCTGCTTTCGGTCCCTTAGTAGCAAAACTATAGCAAAAGGGACCTTCTATTCCCGCTCATGGTGTCAGTCCGTCCACCCTTGGCTAGAAATTAAATCTCAGGAACTACAAGTTGTAGAAGATGCTTGAGATGTCGTTGGAAAAGTCTTAGACCAGCTGAGAGCCCCTGGAACCGTTTGATTGGTGCAGTGGTTCAGTATTGCCAGTCCATGTTCTATAAAAATCAATTGTTCAAATTCTTTCCATCAGTTAGACCTACCTGTACCAAACTTGGCATTAACATTATTCGACGCAATGCAAACATACTGAGAGAGTATACGATGCCAAACATTCTCACTTACTAATGTTGTCAGCCTATTTAGTGTGGGAGTGTGGGGTTGGATGTCTGCCCAGGGATTAGGTTTCTTACACAGGATTGAAGGTCATTTAAAAGGTGAGCAGTATATACATATCCTTGATAATGTAATGCTGTCATTTGTCCGTGACCTTCAACCATGTGAAGTAATCACTATGCAACATGACCGGGCATCCATCCACACATCAAAACCATTACTACGCTGGCTTAGAGAACA
>JAGDQP010065691.1:0-11387 GCA_022664845.1 Lepisma saccharinum | reverse complement strand
ATGGTCGAACAGACATGTTGCTAATTTGATCAAGTAAGGAAAATATGCGGTAGCTGTCAAACATGGCTAACCGGGAATTTCGAATAGATTTGGAAAACTGGAGACGAGAAATTGGCATATGATTATTAAAATCCAACGAACCGATACTTGTGATGTAAGAATTCGGTTAATAGCGGCCCCATACTGAAATTTAGAACATATTGTACTTATTGATAAATAATCTCAAAACAAAAATATTAATTTAATACGGTGAAAATTTCGAAATAATGATGTTGAAAAGTCCTGATAGCACTTATATTGGTTCTAATTCTTTTTACTTCGAATAATATATTTTCCGGTATGGACGAAAACAGTCTAAATCGAAAAGTGATACTAAATTTGGTGTTTAAAATTACCAATCGTAGACAGGGCTTAGTAAGTACAGATGACGGAAAGCCCATACATCTCGTTTTAAAAATTGGAACTGCACTAACATGGCAGTTCTCCCAGCAAACGGAGGAGAAGGCTGATTCACACCAATAAGCAAAACACAAGTCACGAAGCATTGACTAGGGCCAATCAAAAACAAGCGTTAGATCCAAGTCATTGCTGCGTGACTAACGAAAACCTGGATGGATAACGATTAAAAATCCACAGAAAAATCCAAACGAAACACGCTCAAGGAGTCTAAAACCAACCAAAGAGAATGAGCTAAAGAGAACACACAGAAAGGAAACAAAACAGAGACTAACAAAATAAAAGGGGAGAAAATAAATATAAAAATGGAACAGCAACTAGGCTGTTACAACAGGACCCGTTTTGTTTTTAACACAAATACAAGTTGCATATCGACTAAAACATCAATGGAACATAAAATATATCTATATCCATCATTATATTTTGCATGTCTGCTAAATCCATTTGAAATAATTCATTTGGTGCATTTACATAATATTTTTTCGAGAAAGGTTTTTCTCCACGGGACCATGTAAAGTATATGTATATTGTGAAGATATTTACCATTTCTATATGTACCGTTTTCGAACTTTTTTCTCAGATTGACCTGTCTTCTTTTTTAGTTTTGAGAACCAAGATCAGCATAATAGATTTTACTTAGACATTAGAACTTGTATTCTTTATAATTCTTCAATATATTTTTAAGAGTACTTTTTTCACAATTCGTTTTTTAGATTTGAGTTTTCCCTCTCCAAATTGAAAATTAATTAATTTTTGAGGGATATTAGTTTCATGAAGAAACTGTTTAAATTCGTTAATAGCATATGAATTTTTAGGTGTTTGTTTCCTAATCACTTCATTTATAAGATCGATAAAATTTGAACCTGGAAGTACTTTTTGATCAACTGATACAGTAGGATCCCAACTGATACTAAGTGATTTCGTTACCGAACTCAAAATATGATGTATCATTGGTAAGGGAGATGATCGTTCAGAATCTGCCCGGGGTAATGATTTGGGTTTATGAGACCGAGACGTATTCTCTAAATATAGATGTAAGGCTTGTTGATACATTTTCCATTTTTTATTCGTAGAAAGATCAGTTCGATTTAAAATTTGATTCATTTCATTATTTAATCTTGATTGGTGAGACTTTGCTGTTTTCATGGAAGATACCTTTTGAGCACCTGCATTTTCAGGTTCAAGTATCATTTTTTGAAATTGAGATGCCATGTAAACGACTAATTAAGCTACCAGCGACAGCACTCAGAATAGGTCCTAATGATAAGGGTACTAACGCACCACCCTTTTGAATTAAAAGTTTACGATTGTTTTTTTTAAGTTGATCGTTTAAGAGATAGTGCACGTAGTATCTTTCTATGTCGACGTAATATTTGTTTCTGACGAGGTGACAAAGTAATATTACGATTTATTATATTTTAGATAGTTGTGCTTCGGTTCTTATGAGACCCCCTGAATCGCGTTGATATAATAATTTTCGCTTTTTCCTTTGCATTTACAAAGAGCTTGGAGCTCTTTCAAATAATGTTTAATGCTCGACATCTCGAAATCAATTGATGAAAATGGGTGTGTTCATGTCTTTTACAGGAGTATACACATGCGTAGTTTCGTCGGGGAAAATATTTGTACGTTATCTTAAACTATCGGATGTCGCTTGAGCTAAGTCAAATAATAAATATGAATGTGGTTGACTTGTAGCTTTTTCAAATACTTCTACTACAGCCTTACTGTGTTCAGGAATGATTTGTCTTGCTAAATATTGTATTTGTAACTTGTCTCTTGGAGTTTTAAATGCTATAATATATTGAACATTTAACGAAATATCACGTGCATGTTTTCCCTTTGGAAATAAATTTTGCATAATATACATAACAGTTAAATTTTTATGATGTGAAAATTTTGTAAATAATTTAGCTACGTCGCCATTTGTTTAAGTCATAAGATCATCGAGGATCAGTAAAGAGTTTTCCTGGATTTGAAACGAATTCATATCAGGGATTCCGTAAACAAACCGAATATTATGATTTTCACTTAACTTTGTAACTACTGGGCCATAACACCAAACAATTTCGTTGAAGTGGGTTGAAAACATTTGATTCTTGTGTAATAGTAACTTGTTAACGAAACACGTCTTGCCAGCACGCGAACTGCCAGGAGGATAATTGCTGGTTGGTTAAAGGCTAACATCTTAATGTTAAATGAGTGTCTGTCAAAGAACTATATCCATTTTATACCCTCATGGTTTTTGTATAAAAGATAAAAGTTAACTTGTTCTTTGCCTTTTGTGTCCATATGGGACAATATGAAAACCATCATAGTTTGCAGGAATTTTTAATTAGCGCTTTCCTTTAACAATTTGATGAGTTTTGTATTCATCTGTGGATACAATTTTGAAATCTTTTTTCCTACGGATGCCATTTGAGTTGGATAATTGCTTACTTTCAGATTTGTTTCACCAAATTATAAAAAAGATCAAAACCTATAATTTTGTGAGCTCGTGCATCTAATGTGATTCCCCTAATTTTATATTCGTATTCAATTTTGCCCGTTTGTACTTCAAGTTCGTTATAAGAATATTTTTTGGACCCAACCCTATACAAATGTCGGAATTTCTCGCCAGCCTGTTGTTTGTTTTGAGAGATCACCCAAATAATTTCCGATAGGAACTAAGGGGGTTGGTTTCTCTTTCGTATATAAAATAATGAAACGGTGTCGTCATACAATAAAGTTTCAATGCCTACTTGTTGCATAAGTTCAAATAATCTTAATCTACTCCATGAGGATATAAAAGACGCAAAGGCCAAATTGGAGAAGGGATTGGCATTGTTATTGTTCTCCAGGTCTTTGTATGTTATCACGAGTCTACTTTCTCCTAATGGAACAACACTAGATCTTCAAGTGGGGTCAATTTCTAAAAATGTTTGAGCATCGCTCACAACTTTGGTTCGGGATAAATCTTTTTTCTGTTCCCACTTCCCGAACAGATAATTCAAAAATAATTTTTCGATATATCGCAAACCAGAATTACGAGTAATTTTCTCATACTCGAGATTTATACCCTCGATTTACACCCTTTTCCTCTTCGGCGGTACAATAAGAGGGAAACCCACTCACTTGCTTCTTGTTTCATTTGAAGCAAATTATTATCATAATCTTGAAATAATCCTTCGGTCGTCTGAAACTCATAAATTTTTTAAGTGTAAAGAACCTGGTATCCGTTCTTGATAGCCTCATGTAAATCTGGACTGCAGAATGTACCTTTGAAACAGCGTTGTTTCTCAGTGTTTTTACATTCTCGGGAATTCATGTCCCCCATACAACTACGACATAGACCGAATACAAGTCGACCGTTCGCGTTGAATGCCAGGATTGGGTTATCCAAGTTCTGTGAAGGTAAAACTTTACAAAAAGGAGACCGTGGACATCTTCGGGTTTGGGACAAGCTTTGCCCCTGTGCAAAATTAGGCTTGCCAGTTGGACTCTTTTTGCCATTACCCACGGATAGAGGGAAGTAATATCGACAAATAAAATGGTTTTCTCTTTACTACAATAATGCTACGCAAGAGAACATTCTGTGCACCCTTGAATGCATCCTTAGGGATTAAAGGTCCCTCGAGATACATGCATTCTGTTTAATGAAATCCTGAATGTTTTTAAAATTTTTAACTTATTCATCCCATTGGCATTCATAAATTTCAACACCTTTTACCCCACAGCCCAGATTTAAATATTTCTTCCTTATCTCTGTGGCCTTTGCTCTATCATCCAAAGTTTCACCTTCTTCGTTAATAGGTGCATGACGAGACTTTTTAACACATCTATGGCCATGTGAAAAAGATCCATAAAATTCATAGGCTGTATTTGTTTTTATTATGACCAATTACTTTGAATTTTCCAAGTCGAGCTTCATCACCATTATAAGGAGACTCATTTGACACTACTGTAGTATGCTGTAAATACCTTAGCCATTTTAGACCTTTTTCACTTTGATGATTTCATTGACGAAATCCTAAAGGAGGGACAATGGGAATGGTGTTGTCTTTTGGGTATAGAAAACGAAGACATTTCATGGCACAAGCAGCAATAGTGCTGACTTAGAGATCCCACCTGTTTTCTCCTCGATCAGATTAGAAAATTTAATCACGGTCTGAGTAAGAATACGGGTATCATTTTTGCAATATTGTAACATTTCTTTACGTATGTCGAATTCCACATCCTTTGGCACGCATTCTTAATGCCAGGTCTCAAGAGCTGCTTTTTCTTCGGGTGATTTAGGGTCAACATATTAAAATCAATGATTGGCCACTTATCTTCATAATTTTCATTTCGAACTGTATTAAATAAAAATTGAAAATTAAACTTCTTTAGGTTGCCTTCTAAGCCTAGGGTCTCTGGTAATTTAGTTAATTTAACGAACATAAAAAGCTAAGTATCGCGGAAAATAATATTGTTAAGAGAAAGTTGGATAATTTTTTAGCTTTGAACTAACATTTCAGGAGTAGGAGCCTGCTTTAATAAGCGATCTGACTACTAAAATAGAATCGAAGCGACCACTATTATGTGCTAAAGCCACCACATTTTTAAACTTTTGACCTTGCTGGAGAGTATGTTTTATAAATGCTTCTATGTCGTAAAACACAAAGTAAATTTCCATTGTGTATTACCACACTTGAAACATTTATAATCTTCTTACATTTGATCTTTACATGCAAAACAGCGGTGACTTTCACAAATTAAATTAGCGCGGAGTTCGCGCTCTCCTTTTTCATAAACATTCAATAATTGGGTTTCTACATCATAGATGAAATACAAGAAAATTCTTTTTAGCTTTTTTCACGAAGCAAAAATGTGTTTGATCGACACTCTGCGATGATAATTGTTCTCAGGAAACTTTTACACCACACTGCGGACAAAGCTTAATGTAATAACACAGAGGCCTGCCGTTCGGGTTCATCTTAAGCCTAAGATAATATGAGCCCGTGGAAAAGGTTCTTCGACCATCACTACATGTTACATTATCAACAGTGCAGTCGCTGGGTTGGTGATAATTTTTACAATGTTCACAAAGGAATTCACATCGATGTCTGTTACATACAATATATGGTCTCAAACACTGAGGGATGTACCCCTTACCCATTGAAAGGGATGCAGTTGCTGAAATGACATCATAATGATGGTTTTGAAAAACGAGGATTCTTTTCTGAAGATACTTCCCCTATATAAATAATCTCATACTCTCGCATCGTTGGTTTTGGTGTATATACTATTATTTGACAGTTATCACCAAAATAATTTTTGAAATGATCAACGTTTTCAGTACTTCCCCCTCCAAAACGAAAAGCTCCTGCTAAAGTACAAAGTCTTTGACCTTCCTCTTGCCAAAATTCCAAATGTTCTTTGAAATAAGTAGCTCTCCGATATTCCTTATCTGCTCTAGTCCGAGCCAAGGCTTGAGCTATGGCTAAAGAATCTACTGAGGAAGAACCCAAAAGGGGGGAACAGGGATAATGTGGTTTCTTAAGTATTCCTCCATTGGGAGATACTTATCATTACCCCTACTGCCCTGTCCTCGGATCGGATCTGTGATATGTATTCGGATTTTAATAGTTTCCCCAAGCAAAAGTCCTCATTCGAATTTGGAATATTTTCTATAGATCTTAAAATATGTTCAGGAGTGAAGTGAGGACTTTCCTCCACGGTACGTACGCGGCCTTCCCTAACATATCACTAGAATTTTCAACAGATAGACCGACATAACTATCCGGATCTGTATTTGAAAGTAAATGTTCTAATTCAAAAGAGAACAGGGTTTCAATGTACCGCTCCGGGTCGTATATCTTAGTCGTTGGTTTCGGAGTAATAGCAATTGCTATTCCCTTTCCGTATTCTCTTTCGCGATGGGACACTATTTCGAAGACATCGCCCCCTGTTCCTTGAAGCACCCCTCGTTTCTCTCTTCCAACCCCTCCCGATGTAATTCAGAAATCAAAAGATTTAAAAATGTTCATCCCACTGACTCCCCTATCTCTCTTCCCGCTCATACTTATTATATGCAGCATTACATAAATTATCCCCAAGTTGAGTCATATTAAAATTAGGAGTTGTTTTTTCATCGTTTATTACATTAGCAACACAAGTGATAGCAGATGTAGTAGAGGAAGCAAAATCAGTAGTACCAGCGGAAGTAGAAGGATCAGAAATTCAATTGGGACTAGTAATAGTACAAGGAGCAGGTTCAGTAGAAGTAGGAGCAAGAATACAATTCATAGTAGAAGATGGACCAGGATTAGAAGTGGTAGCAGGGTGAAATTGAATACTGGACGTAGGTTCATTAATATGAGAAGTGCTGGGACATTGAGACTAAATTCTGGAAGTTGAGGATAGTACATTTGATGTACCAGTATTAGCACGTGGAGAGGAAATACACTAGGAAGTTGTTACAAACGTAGTGGTTCTCGTTAGATGGCATGTAATGCTATTGGTAGGGGTAGAGGAAGTCACTGTACTAATACTAGTGCCAGTTACAGGTAAAAAGTACGAGAAAGGAGTTCCAAAGGTTATAGGAAATTCACGCATGCGAGGAATATTATTGAGAGTGTTATCAGAATTAAACATCCTCAATGTCATCCCTCTCCATTGGCATAAATCCAAATAAACAGACAACGCTAGGGTAAATTCTTCTGCCTCAAACTCGTCGCTGGGTTCACTGAGCAAAAGATAATACTGTCAGGCAAGGACAGCAGTACTCTTGGAATCTAAGTCGAAAGCTAAGTCGACAGAAGCTAAGTCGAAATTATAATCAACATGAATACAAGCACCAAACACTCGATCGTATAAATATGGACATTGACGATGAAGTCGAAGTAAGAGATTATAAACATAACTCACCCTAGGATTAATCCCGCACTGTCTAAATTCACACAGTATGCTCCATCTTTTGAGGAAGAATTTTTCGTTATAAGATGTCCTGATTTTCAATTTCTTGAAGCAGTTTATTAGCCTCATTCGTTGCCATCTGAAATAAAACGATCAACAGAAATTTATTATTGTTCTACATAAAAAGTATGAAGTAAATACATTTCAGTGTATTAGTTTCTCACGGTAATATTGTTTGAATTGTAATTAAATATATTTTCAATGAAATGTTAAAACAATTACTTACGTTTTCTCATGAAATACAAAGTAATAATGAATCTGATTTAGTTTTCTCATGAAATAAAGAAAAATCAATAGTGAATCTACTTTGTTTCTGTTATCAAATAAAAATTCAATAGTGACTTTTGAAAATATTTTATATTTATTATTTTCTCAATGTAATATTAATCAAAATAATTGAATACAACTTGTCACAATTATTTTTTATTATTCCTCAGGATAAATTAAAATGAAAGTTGATAAAGAAGAAATATACTTTTGATACTTACTTTTCTCTGGTTTGAGACTCCTTTCTTTAAAGACTACAGCAAAGAATGTTAAAAACTGGAGTAGAATGTATTAAATTTCCAGAATACAATCTGAAACGAAAAATTAAATCTCGATTAAGTTCCTATAAAACTTCTTATCGTAACACAATTATCAACTTGATACACTAGAGGAAACAGAGTCTGAACCGTTCAGTTCCTCGATCAATAGCAAACTATTGATTTCCCCACATCTCAGCCCACTCCTATACCCTCCTCACACATGCCTATTCTTGTACTTGGTTGCACATGCGCAGAACAAATATTAGTCAATAGAAAATTTAATTCTTACCGTGTAGGATGAATAAAAGATTAGATATAAAATATAGATTGATGAATGCATACTTCAATTTCTATCTATGATAAATTCTCCTTATATTAGTACACATTTCAAGAAATTATTATATTTAAATGAAGAAACAAAATTTATGAAAATACAGTACAAAAGTATTCAAATTATATACAGCTGAAAAAGTTTCCAGTACTTATCTAGCAACTGCAGACCCCCGGAAAGTCCGAAATGTCTTAAATTATCTTTGGAACAACAGTTAGTACATATCTACCAAATTCTGGTAACGATCGGATAAGAACTTTACAGGATATAAGGAAATAACTGATTTTTTAAAGTTTCAGAGGAACTGGCAACAGTAGGATGCTTCGAATATCTTAAATCGTATTTTCAAACACCTTCCAGTACCTATCTACCATGGTTCTTAATGATTGGTTGACAACTTTAGAGGATAGAAGGAAAGAACATAATTTCTTGAATTTTGAGCAATCCTGGCAACACTGAGAGGCTTCAAGTACCTTGAATTGGGTTTAAAACACCTTCTACTATCCATGTACCAAGTTTGGTAATGATTGATTGACAACTTTTTTAATATAATGAAATAACAGAATTTCTTGAATTTTGAGCAATCCTGGCAACACTGAGAGACTTTAAATACAATGAATTTTGTTTAAACTCCCTTCTAGTATCCATGTATCAAGTTTGGTAATGATTGGTTGACAACTTTAAAAGATATAAGGAAATAAAAGGATTTCTTGAATTTTGACCAATCCTAGCAACACTGAGAGAATTGAAATACCTTGAATTTGGTTTCAAATATCTAGTGTCCGTGTATCAAATTTGGTAATGATAGGTTGAGAAGTATTCGGAATATAAGCAAACAAGAGGATTTCTTTAATTTTGAGCAACACTGACACACTTGAAATTGACTTTGAAACACATTCTAGTACCTGTCTATCAAGTTTGGTAATGATTGATCGACAACTTTAAAAGATATAAGGAAATAACAATTTCTTGAATTTTGAGCAATCCTGGCAAGAATGGGAGGCTTCAAATACCTTGATTTGTTTCAAACATCTTCTAGTACCTGTCTACCCAGTTTGGTTATGATCGGCTGACAACTTTAGAAAATATAAAGCAATAACAGGATTTCTTGAATTTTGGTAATGATCAGTTGAAAAGTATTCAAGTTATAAAAATAAGAAAATATCTTTAAATTTTAAACTCAGTTTTCCCAACCCTTCATTAATTTATGCACCTTAACTCTTTCACACCTGCATCATATAACTCTTTCTTCCCTGGGAATCTCTGTGTTAAGAAATCCCAAGACCTACCGTAACAAACATATTTTCACAACCCTTCCCAAATTTTATGCACCCTGTTTTCACACCTGCATAATATAACTCTTCCTGGCATCTATGACTTTTCACATCATTAAACACACCTGCATAATATAACTCTTTTCTTCAAACTCCCTTCAGAGTAAAGACTTCTGGGAATTTAAAAATATTATATTTCGCCTTACGATCATCTGACTGGTCCACTAGACTCCATCTGTCATCTATCTTCAGCATCATCTTTCCCAACTTGAACCAGTCTGCTTCCAGAATTCGTACAGACAACACAATTTTGCGTTAAGTCATGACAACTAAATTAATAATAATATAGTCCAATCTCTCTCTTATTCTTTCTCTCTCTCTCTCCTCTCCCAATGAATCCACCTACAATATTCAACATCCTCTTATACACCATCGATCATTCATCTCACAACAAAATCGCGAAAATTTGCTAACGCAAAAATCAGCCATTTTGATTAAACAAATTAGTTCTATTGTGTGTTAGAAATCATTACTTTTGCTACTAAAATCGTCAGCTAGGAAAACCATGTTCTGGATGCGTTCCTTAGAAAGAACACACGCCAAGCGGCAATTTACACAATTCCTACACATCTAATATGCAGGCGAACATCATGGACAATTCCAAACACAGCATACGACTATATTACTACGCATTTAATCCACTAAACGATATAAACATTTACATGGAACAATAAGAATACATGTATTAAGAATAGCGAGCATTTCGAAATTACACGCGCAAGACCTCTTTCTTCAAAGCAGGTATTTCTTTAGACCTTGAAAATATATATGCATAAATCTCTTGTATAAGCGCTTAATGACTGCCAAATTAATAATGTTTTACTTAGAGTATCGAGTCTTCTACGCCGTTTGCAAAGATTGGAGATACATGCGGAGGAAAGGGAGAGTAAGGGAATGTAAACATGCACACACTCACAGTTGCTCCAACGATTACGTCCTTGGGCAAGCGTTCTATCGGCTGAGTCGACATGAAGGTGTATCGGTTTCCTAACCATCCACTGAGAGGGGAAAGTTCCCATGAAGTCTCTTCTTCCTTTATGAATGAAAACTTGGATGAATTGGCCGAAGCATATTTCTGCATTTTTAAGCACACTGTCGCAGTATCCTTGGCACCAGGACGGCGCAACCACGTAAGTACGCAACTTATAAGACACACTTAGCTTTGCCACTGAACCATAATACAAAGATTATCGCCACACTCGTCGAAATGTTAATCCCTTTAAAATATATCGATGTAGAAACAATGCGTCGTACGTAATTCAAGTGAGAGAGGATTTCCTAAGACTCCTCAATTGCTTACGGACAGGCAATGTGGTCATAAAGGGGCCACATGGACGCACGTTCCTTTGTCTGACTCGTTCGAATTTTAACTTTGTCGTTTTTTGGGATAAAACTTGCGTCTCGGATACGTGATCGTCACAACACTTGTCAAGAAGGATCACTTCACGAATAGATTGTTGAGACTATCAGAAATTGCAACGTCCCAGCACCAACAACGGGTCGAGAAAAAGGATCGTTACACACACGGTGTCAACCTTTCAAGATACAGGCTGGAACTAGACATTTTTCATCGCTCGTAAAATTCACTGGTTTTACTATTTAAGTATTCCTTAATTATTTTCTCCATTAAATAAGTTAATCATTATCGCAATGTGTAATAGAATTTATTATAATAATTTTCTGTCGTTTACGTATTTTTTCATTATTGCAAATACGATTGCGTACTCGGTACCATTTCTCGGTCAGTGAGAACCGTCCATTTGTTTACATTTCTGCCCGATCTTCTCCACCATTTAAGGTAAG
>JAGDQP010065689.1:0-11387 GCA_022664845.1 Lepisma saccharinum | reverse complement strand
TTTTTTTCTAGTAACAGCACAAACTTTGTTCTTATTAGTTAGAACATAATAGTGCTTTAGTGATTTTTTTAACGTTATACAAAAATAGTTAAATTCTGTAATAGCTGGGCCTGTGGAAGCCTTCATAATGATTATATGTACACTATTATATGTGTTATTTTATGAATATACAATATTTGTCAAAATCTGAATTGGATTTGTATCATATGTGCCTTACTAGATCCTCACCTGAAAAAAATCTGAATGCCCCCCCCCCAAAAAAAAAAAACTTACAGAGAAATCGGTGCCCTTGCCTGTTAGACGGTGTTTGATGATACTTTCAGTACTATTACTTTGATCGTTTTGGATATATAGATGCCAGAATGTGATGCAAAACCAAGGGAGTTATATGAGTGCAAGGATATAATGTAGAATAACGTATGTGTTTTAGCAGCACTCCTATCACTCCTTGATTTTACACCACATTATACATGCTACGTATTCGAAATAATGAAACCAGCATTTGATGTATATTCAACGTCCAACAGAAGGAGATAATATCTAGAACTACAGTAATAATATAGGCCCCTCCCCCGGTGCACATGAGTTATAGTTAAGAAGGCACATTCTAGATTTACAAATTGTTCAGGCTATTGTATACCGCGTATATAGATAGTTCATATATCTGTCTCTCGTCAGTATACGCAGGTTATTGTTGGACAGAGTACTCAAGTCATTTTAATCACTTGTAAACAGGGTTCTCTATGACACACACAAGAGCGATAGTTACCTGGACCTCAAATTAATTACAAGATAATTAATTAATTATACTTAATATAATTAATTATACTTATTCTCTGTATATAGCGCTTGCGTACTAGCAGCATCAGCGTTTTCTTTCGAGATAACGGTTTCCTCCCATGAAAAAATACTATCTCATGCTCAGAGCACGAGAAAATATCCTCCAGTGAAGTTCTTAAAGCAACTTACGTGTTTGAAACTTAATATCGATATAGTTAATGTATTATCTTTCGGACTGACTTTTCAGTAAACATTGTTATCAACTTGAGCCATCTCCTGAACTATAACCATACTAACACAAAACAAGGTAATGATTCGTACATCTTGTTAGTGTGAACACACTTTAAGTATTTTACACACTTTTTTCTCTATGCCTATTAAATATTTCTCATTATTTTTAATTAACAGAAAATTTCAATTGCTCTATAGCAATCCATATACAAACAAGGAATACGTTGTATACTTGAATCCAAATTATCATACAACCCAATAATTATAGTATGGTTGGCAACAGCTGATTCTCGCCAGCTTCTTCTACTTCCCGCCAAAAACGAGCTGCATGTCCTACTTCTAGTCAGCCCACAGCCAGACTGTGGCGCGGCCTGTTAGCTGCTAATTAAACACAGTTGCCCAAGGCCAGGCTGTTAATTAAACGCACTCAATTTTTCCTTACACAATAATAATATATAAATAGAAACATTGCTATATAATGGCTCCATTCTTTGGAGCCATTATATTTATTACATTTAACAGTGTTCGTATCACGATGTCCAATACACAAAGAAATACACTTGAAATTTAATTTTATTTATGGCCTTTAGATCCCTATCTGGGATGGACTTCAGATACTCCTCCACCTCGTTTCATTCTACTCTGTACTCTAAGATTATAACTACTTAAAGAAATAGTGTGATACCTATACTATCTAGTCAAGTGATCTCCCAATAATCGATTAGCGCTTCTTTTCTACGGATGTCTCTACTTCTTTTTTCAAGAAACTCACGCGTTTCTCCAAAATTAACGGGAATTATATACAATTCTTTGAAGTATTGAGTTTATTTATTGTTACAAGGCGATTTTAATTTTATGGGCACGCATCTATAGTTTACAAGACGCTATGTTTTACGGAGTACCATCACTGTTTTTCATTCCTGGGCCCTATTTCATAAAAGATACAAGTCTACAAGCTACAGGTTTCAATCTACACGTAGCTGTGTTAGTAGTACTTTTAATTTGTGTTTCATAATCATTACGGTCCGACTAGTAAAACTAATTCAGGAATTTACAAGTTTACAAACCCAGACTTTACTGATTACAAGTACTTGTAAATCCTGTTTCATAATCTCCTCATACCGACTTGTAATATAAGTTCAGCATTTTACAAATTTACAACTCAATCAGACAACTGCAACCGGCCATTAGTGATTAGTCAGTTGTCACATATTCGAAATTGTGTGATATTCTTTATATTTATCCAAATGTGTTAGAGGAAACAAGAGGGTTCTTTTTTTATTACAAAAATGAAATAATAAAAATAAAATGGTGCTATTTAGAGCTTTTTCGTAGTCATTAACGGGAAGTACAATGCAAAAGTGTGGTAGCAAATCCAGCATGGGTATAAAAAAAAATTGGAAGGAACTCGCAATATCTTTGGGATACGATGTGGCCAAATTCTAAGAAGAACATTATGGTAATGGTATACATATCTGTTTAGCTTCGCTATGGAAATTTATGTAGAAAGTCACTCAAGGTATTCTGTATCGTTCCTACTGGAAGCAAAGGTTTTGATAACAGGTCCATCCTGTGCATTACTGCTTGAAGTTTAATAAAGTTGTGGTAGTTTTCTTCATAATATTCAAACTTTCTGGTTATTTAAGAACGTAAAACAATAGTATAAGGTAGACCAGTTAAAGGGGCCAGTAGACCCTTGCCCGAAAATGCTACTGTAAATTATGCATTTGAAGCGATGCCTCTATATTACTGACCCGGTGATACAACTTTTTTCACAATCAGTGATATTACTTAATGTGCAGCAAAAACAGATTAACGCGGACAGGGTTTCTAGTTCCTACTCATTGCTCCAAGTAGTGGTGAATGGAATCAATGTCACATCATGGAAGGACTGTCTATAGGTACTACTCCACATGATGTATGACTCATAGAACTCACGGTCTAAGGACCGGTATGATTCCGCCTAGAAGAGACGCTTTATTTACTAGCGGGGCAACAGCGGGGATGCTTTCTATTGTGTTACCCTGCCAGCAGCTATGGTAGGGACGTATTAGTGCTACTTGTCCGTGATTACACATTGGTTCTTACGCCGTGGCGACTTTAAACACTGATTTTGTATCCGATTCCGATAATATTGAGCTATTATCCCCCAACGGCTGCACTTTATACGGTATACTCCCCAGTTAGTTCGAAACAATGAAAATTGGGTTTGTTTAGATTTTGTTAGATCAACTAAAATCTAATTAAGTTCTTTACATAATTTTAATTAGTTTGAATGTTCTTTGGATACTAATTGGAGTATAGCTGATTTAACAAAATCTAACCAATCCCAAACTCCATTATTTTTAACGGTACAGGGAGTATCTAAAGTCCAGCCTGAGATATGTTAAAGAGCCGAATCACCGTTACTTAGATAAGTGAATCGGAGCTTATTTAAACCAGAAGTCTGATAACTACGGTAACCATACGTTCCTAATTTTTCGGGACAGTCTCGAATTTTAAGGTTGTGTCCCGAAAAAATATTGAAAAGCCCCCAATTTCATTTTAAAAAATTCGATTTTACATTTGTTTTACTGTAGTGCTCCTGAACGTTTCTAATTAATAAATTGTAAGTGATCAACTTATTACCAATAGTTATAATAAATTAAATTTTAATACCAAGAAGATACGAAATTTAGAAGTTCTAAAGTTGACGTATACTATTATTATACTCAAAGACAAAAAAAAGTGTTTTTTTTTAACAAAACATATCTTTACGCTAAATTTATATTTTCGTATTTATCTGTGGCTTTTTGGCAACTCTGGCTCATGCATGTATAAGGTGGGGGGAGAATGTTTCAAGGTATAGTCCACCAGAGGCTAGCTCGAAGGTACTGTATCATCCTGGCATTTGTCTGGTATGACTGAGGAAACCCCCTGGGAAAAAAGCTATTTTTATGGCTTGAATAAAAACTTTTTCTTGAGTTGACCCTCAATCCAATCGCAGATAAATGTTTTTAACCTCAAAAATTTAAAAATTAACGCCTCTAACTGCGGTATCAAAACAACCTTATTTAAGTAAGTTTTGTGTAATTAATAAAATAAATCAGTAGTTAAATAATGTACTATGCAGTGTGACGGTCAGCTGCCCGGTCACTGTTTCATAAACTACTTTGGGTTAGAACTGGAATGGTGATTCCTTATAGTTGTGACAAGTTTCGCTGAACGATCTGTGACAGTCACCGAAACTTGTATTCCTTGACTATAGCTTTTTTCACCGAACGTATGAACTTTGCTCGCGTGCCGTTTGTTGTTGTAGTGGCGCGAGGGTAGTTGCAAAGAAGACAATGGAGTGAAGTGAGTGGCCTCATTGTTGTGCATCCAAAAATATAATATTTACGACGGAAATGGACCAAAATCTGCGCTAGTTGATGTGCCCACATACGACGTGTGATGTAAGGAGACATATCCTGGGAAGCAGATACACAATCTGTAAGTGTGTTCCATGTTGTTTTATTTATCAGTTGTGGCTAGTGTTGCAGTTCGCATAATGTTTTCTGTTGAAAGTCTATGATTGCCTTATGAAGCATATTCCTGCAATGTCGATGAGCGTATTGACATTATAGTATGAAGTCAAATCGCCTCAGTGCCTGAACTGCGTTATTATAATTAATCTATATCGTTATATAAACTGCAGAAGTCAGTATAAAATAATATAAAGACAGTGCATGTGGCGGGTGCATTGGTCAGCCCGTGACCCGTGGTAATAATAAAATGGACGTGAACAAAGAAACAAATAATTCACTGTGCCTGTGTTACGTCTACCCGTAGTTTTATGTTGGATGTCACCGTAGGCGCATATGTTTTGAAATTTTATTGCCGATTATTCGTGTGACTGAGCTGGTAAAGAAAATAAATATAAACTATTGCGGCCGTCCGGTATTTTCATGTGCATGGTAACATCACAGACAGCATTTTGTAGATTTGCCATGTTGTCGTATACGTTTATGTCGAGCTAAATAGGGAACAATTGGGCATAATTGTGATACCTATATGTCATGATAAAGTCAGCTTAAGGTTGTGTAAAAGCGGTATGTGTCACGTGACAATTCACATAGGATCCTAATCTTGAAGTATATAGCTCATGAGCATGGTTTGTATGTACGATATCAATATTATTGTTGTAGTCTCAGAGTGTTAAGCGACGCGTATCCACAGATAGAAGTCAATTTCTGTAGGTATATGCCAGTTTTTGTAATTATAAATGTGTCCGGATGGAGGGTACCTCCCCCTAGAAATGATCGTAGAACTGAAATATTCATATGCTAGCGATAGATGGTGGTAATAAGTATATTGCCGCAGGTTGTAACAAAAAATTCGGATGTGCACATTTATAGCATAATTCGTGTGCCCAACGAATGCACACAACACATTGAGTACCTGAATTTTAGAAAAATCGCTGTATTTGCTCAGAAACTGCGGGAAAACGGGAAATCAATCTGTTTTCGTAATCTATGAACGTAAAGTCATCAGTTGAGGTCGTTCCAGGCGTAAAACAACTAAAATTAGGTTGTATATTTTTGGTGTTACGCTTATTTTTACGTGTATTGTAATAATTCGTAGTGTCCTACGTCTGTACGTTCTTCTCATTAGTATATCATGATATTGTGGCCTTGGTAGTGATTACGCCTAATTCTACCCAGCCTATTTGATAGTTTTTTCTCCGTAATTTGTACCTATTTCGATTGTTCACCGCGAATGTGGTATTAGCGTCCGAGAATTGAGTAGTTGATATTTGTTACTACATTTTCGTAATTGGTTGCCTGTTGATGTGTACCTTGAACGCGGTGTGAGTCAGCGAATATATATAATCCGGTGTGAATACATCGAATTCGACCTAAGGAAATAATATAAGGTTAAGTAAAATCTAAAATACTGCAGCATTCCATAATTTACATAATTTATAGTGTGTTTTTATGTGTATATTGTTGTTTATTGTGTCTCATTTCATATTAACCTATCGAATTGTGCGTGTAAGGGCAAGAACATAGATACAAGCCCTTCGATAGTATAACTGGTTGGTGAATTTGTATTGTTCGTGTCAATTGGTTCATATTTGTTCTGCGAGACAAACCAATTAAAGAAGCTTTTATATTGTTCAATAATACGTTCTACGGGTTCCATTAAAAGGATTTGTTCGTTGTATATGAAAGCTGTATTAATTGTTACATACTATTAAAAAGTAACGTCTGTTACTGGAAGTTCCGAGAGATACTGCGTTGCTTTGTATGTCGTTTGTTCCTAAATAAATATCATAAACAGTACAAGGTTGTGCGAGTCGAGTTTCTGTTGTCACTCTGAATATTATTGATGATAGTAACTGTTCGCATGCGTACTGCCCAAGGCCAAGCATCGAAGAATTAAATCAATTATCAGCTCTCACAGTTCTTGTAAACGAAAATCAGTTGCAATTTTATTCCCGTGCTCGGCATTTCAAACATCTGCTTCCGACTCCTTCTATGCTCAACCCACCTCGACACGCGGCGCCCTCAACAGGGAAGTGTGTGAACTCCAGAACCGTCTCATTTTAATGGTGCCGAAACCCGGGACGACTTTGCCCGTGGCTTTGTTTTTTCTTCAGACGAACGTTTGTGGTTGTGATCCTCTGAAATTTCCTAGTTATTCGAGGTGGGACCGGGACCAGGAAACCTTTAGAAGTTATGAAAGTTGAGCTGCGTGACAGCAGAATTCTGAGATTTGGGGAGTTACAATTGACTTGATCATGTCTGTACAGAAAGTGAAGAAGTCTGGAACTTTTAAGCGAAGTGAGTTTCTCAAAACACCCGGCTTACCCGTTAATATATGTGATACCTTGCCTTGCTGTAATAAGTCTGAAGGTAGTGATGAACTTATTCAGTGTTGTAAATGCGACGTTTGGACTCATATTTCGTGTGTCGGTCTCACGGATAAAGATTGGTTGAAACAGCATGAGTTGGGCGATGAGCTGCCTGACAATGCGGATCTATGGAAGTGTGAGTCATGTGCGGTCCAGTTGGCTATGCCTGGAAGCGAGAAGGTGGAGCCAGCTGAGCCAACCCTTAGAAGTATTAGTCAAATGTTGATGTCTATGAGTCAACAGCAATAGGAGATATTGAGTCGTCATGATCGTATGGAACAAGTCACAGAGAAAAGACTAATTGCAGTGGAACAGAGCTTGGCCAACTTGTCGACGGTTTGTCAAAATAACAAAGCCGAAGTGTTGATGATATTAGACAACAGGTTTAGGGAATCTAAACAGGAAATTCTGGTGGCCTTCTCCAAAGAAATTCAATCCGCTTCACAGAAAACACATGATGCCTTAGTGAAGAAGGTGGACGAACAGCTTGAACCACTAAGAACTAGCCAGCGACTTCAAGGCGAAATGAACAACACCCAGCAAAGTGGTTTGAGTGCCACTAAAGAAAATTTGGTTTCACTACATTCGGAGGTTCAAAACATTCAGCAGAATGTCTTAGCCCTTAGGGAGGAGGTGAGTCATTGTTATCGAAGGCTCAGTCAGTTGGAGCGACGAAGTGGTCGAACGCATGCGGTACCAAGAAAACTATGGTGGTTCCTGCGTAGACGGAGAAGAGATGACGTCAGAAGCGCAGCATGCGAAGGTCAGTGACTCAATGGGACTCCTGATGCCGTGGAGCTAAGTGATCGTTTTGTTTCAGTGATTCCAGAATCCCCAACTAGAGATACTTTTGTTCCAATTTCAGTGAAAAAGGAAGCCCTTGTATGTTCGGAAGATGACAGTTCTTCTTACGAGAGATCTCGTCGTCCGGAGCATCGTGTGGTGCGGCCTTCAATTAATGATGGAAGATCTCATGGGAGTTCAAAAAGAAGTTCTTATGCAATGCTGAATAGGAAGAGAAACCCTCCCTCGAAGGTGGATTCGTCCTCCCCGCCAGACCGTTGTAACGGTCACCATTCATATCGAAGAAAGAAACGAGGCAAGATCAATTTCTCTGAACTAAAGTCGTTTAACCGGTATTCATCGGATCATAATGATTTGCCTGCGACTGGTTTTTTAAATCAGTTCGAGAGGGAAGCGTCGTTGCTTGGGATACCTGAGAGTCAGTATTTAGAAATTATCCCATTTGTATTGCGCGGGTCGGCTTTATCGTGGTTTCTATCTCCCACATTACCTTTTGGTAGTTATGTTGAATTTAAACATGTATTTATTGGGTATTATCAGTCAAGTGATGTGGTTTGTACTCAACTGACCCGACTACGAACGGTGCATTTCAACCCTAAGGTTGATCACAGTGTTGAGTCATTCATTGTAAATCGTTATCGGCAGCTGAGAGACTTAGATCAGCTGTCTCCAGACGCACAGTTGTGCAGTACTCTTGTATCGTTGCTTCCGATATCTTACCAAAGGCAGTTCGTGTCTGTCAGATTAACGTGTTTGCCAGACGTATTATATATTGTAAGGAAATTAGAGTTGATCTTCGACTCTAATGATGTAAGGAAGTCCCAAGATGCCAGTGGAGGAAGACCACGTGATTCTGGTGATTTCAAGCAGAGGACCATTCCGGTGAATCAAGTGGATGTCGGCCAAGACGCTCAAGATAACGAAAATGGAAGTGCATTTCGCGACAAAGGAACTAGAAGACAAGGAGGAAGAAACCGAAGAAGACGTCGCCGTCGGAGGCCACGTCGATCGTCGTCCAGCCGGTCTCCTGATCACCAGTGTGGATGCCCGAAGTCGAGGGAACAGCCTTGTCCGGGTCAAACAGAGCCATCCAGAAGTTCTGGGACGAGAGGGCACAATTCTCGTATGCCCCCTCATCCGAGTTTACTCAGTCAAAAAACTAGTAGGCGCGTTTACCTCCCGGGTCAAGAGTGTAGACGACCGTTCACAGATGACGACCCACAATTTTGAGGTTCAGGATCAACAACGTGCTACAGATGTCCAAGCTTGTAAAGCAGTTGACACCACATTGTTGTCGGACAATGATTGCGGACCTACACCTGGTGTTTATTCGATCAACTTCACATCCCTTGAGTATACGAAGTGGGATTACTGCACTGATGAGGAGGAAGTTGACGTGCCGGTGCCGCCCATCCAGATCAACGATGTTACGCCGTATTCTAGTGTCGTAAGCTTGCATGTCCTGCAGCGCGAAGTGACTACTCTGTTAGATAGTGGGGCCGAAAGTATCCTTGTGTTCGTACGCCTTATGGAAAGCAGTTAGTTCGATCATATCACATCCTAAATTGAAACCAGCAATCAACATCATACTCATTGATTACACGAAAACTCGCAAGAAGCATGTCAAAGGAGAAGTCATACTCCCTCTTACATGGAATGGGGTAGAGATCCATTGGCAGTTCTACGTTGTCGACGGCCTGTCGCATGATGTACTCTTGGGTCGTGATTTTCTTAACGCGTATCATGTCCAGCTAGACTTCGAGGAAGGATTAGTTACGATGAGACGTGACGGAGTTGAGACCAATGTGTCAATGGTGACACCCCCCAATGAGGAACATGGTCCGAAGGAGGAAGTGGCGTCGGTGACTCGATCTCCCAATGTCCTGGATTGTCAAGACACTCCCAATGAAGATGGTTTAGCGTGTGAGTGTTTAAGAGAGGAGGCCAGTGGTTACTGTGAAGACTTCAGGGAACGTGCATGCGCCTGTGACAAGCATGGTATCAAGAATAGCATCGCAGAATGGACGAAGGCGATCAATGAATATTCGATGATATATGAGATGACCCGTTGTGACCAAACCAAGGAAAGTGCGTTAAAGCGTATTACGGTAGCCCAAGTAAAAGATGTTGCGATGCTGGACGAGATGTACGAGAGGGAAGTGGGTGAACTTCAGTGTAGAGATTGCGTACAAACTGAACGGAAGAGTTCCCGAGTTAGTCAGAATCCCGCAGCAGATGTTGGGTATGCTACTCCTGATGATATATGGAAAGTGGTGAACGGCGTGAAAGCTGAAGTTAGTATAAAAAATAGACTGTACGAAATTTTATTGAAACATCGTAAGGTTTTCGCTAAGCACCCAGGCAGGTGTAATATGTATACATACACCATCAAGGTGGATACGGCGCAACCTATTGTTAAAAATACCCTATCCTATACCTCTGTGTTACAGGCAGAAATTGAAGGAACAGATTAGAAAGTGGCTGGAGTTAGGGGTCATCAAGCCAGTGATATCGAAGCATTACCACCCTTTGGTGATTGTCAAGAAGAAGACACCAGGGGAGGTAAGAATATGCCTAAATTTGACAGAATTGAATCGTCACGTCGAACTTATAAACCTGCGCGTCGAACGTATCGAAGATCTATTTGCAAAGTTTCACATCAAGTTTTGTACGAGCCTCGACTTGGTGAGTTCCTACTCCCAATTCCCTCTGGATCCGAGCTGCCAAGAGCTGGTTGCATTTGCGTATGAAGGTCAGATGTTCGCCTTTCAATCCGTCCCCTTTGGTTACCGGAATGGGGGTGCAGCTCTCATGTTTGCTCTCCAAAAGGTTTTAGGAGAAGATTTGATGGATCGTATGAATATTTATATGGATGACATTTTGATTCCCGGCAAGACGAGTGAAGCTCATTTGAATGTGAAGACGACCTTTCCATTCAAGGAACACCTGAAGCTAGTAGATGATTCGAGAACCACCCAACCCAACTCTTGGGATGATAAGTTGATAATGCTGGATGTTCACAAACGTCAGATCATAAAACGTAGGAATGAGAGGAGAAACCTGGCCCTTCGCCCTGCTCGAACCATAGATATTGGGGATTTGATTTTTGTAAGAAATCATCAGCACAGTGATGCATCTTTGAGTTGTATCGAAAAGATGTTTGAGTTGTACGTTGGTCCATATGTGTGCATGGCTAAACCCTCGGACAAGGTTGTGGAGCTGCTCGACCCTGTGACGACATTAACCCTGGGAAGACAGTCTGTTGAACAGTACAAGATATGGAGAACATCGGAATCAACCCGCAACGAGTGGATGAGCATGGTGATGGATCTGGTGCTTGGAGCCAAGGACATCAAACTCAAGATGGAGTGATTGAAATCAAGAGACTGATATAAAGAAGATACTCTTTTTTGGTGATGTGCAATCATATTTTTATTTCATGGAACGTGAATACGGTCCTCTGGGCCGAGTAACTGTGAGAAAGTGCTTGTATATAATATCTTCTCTGTGTGTGTAATATTCATATTTTATGCAATTTTTGTGATATGCCCATTTTAGTTAGTCAGATATGCCCATAGTTAGAATGGTTGAATTTCAAGTGGTGCTACGTGGTAACGGTCTTGGATTCTGAGCCCGTTTCAGACGCCATATGTGACGGTCAGCTGCCCGGTCACTGTTTCATAAACTACTTTGGGTT
>JAGDQP010065687.1:0-11388 GCA_022664845.1 Lepisma saccharinum | reverse complement strand
TATATATACTTTCATATCGTATCGATCTCAATAGGTATATTTTTCTTCGAAATCTACCTAAAAACTGTCGATTTTCCAGCACCGTGTTCTGAAGCAAGTTTTCCTAAACTTTCTCCATTGTCCAGTCGCTGGATAATCTTGCACTTTTCTTTTAAAGTTAGAGTCACATGTTTCCTTTTCGACGACATCTTGGCAACGCACGCCTGACTGCACGCAACTACAGTACGTATTATACGTATTGTACTGTACTACTACATACTGTACACCCCTGAAAATAGACTGACCTGAGTAATCCCGACAGTTTTGTTTACGGTTGCATTGTTGTGACATGAAAATCTAAAAATAACAGTACGTATGTACAGAGGACGACTGAAGGCCGTTCGGAGTAGCGCGGCGTTCGGAGTACCGTGGGTTCGGATTAACGAGGTTAGCCTGTATTACATGAATGGGTAGAAATACAAAGATTTTATCCCTAGTTGAGAGAGGATATTCGGAATCAACAACCGGTGATAAAATACTCACGCACCAGGGAAGATCCCCAACATCCCCTCGGCAAATCGAACAGTGCTTTGTGTTATGAATGAACGTTCACAAGAAAACATTGACAGTATCTCGAGAGAGCGAAAGGGGGTAGTTAAAGTCAGGTTAGATAATTTCCTGTAGACGGGATGTACATGGTGTTTAAAAGACAGTGCATGTGCTTGCCCCCAATGCGCAAGATGCTAAATAGTCCCTGGTTTCTCTCTCGCCCTTTCAATTTTATTTCACCCTTCAATGACTCGAAACATTGTGTTTAGACGTGACAAAGATAAGGGGCTACCTCCGTATCGGAAGGGTGTAAGGCATAGTGCTGTTACCGCCCACACAATTCATTTTATCTTATCTTGTCGAAACATTGTATACTTACTGTACTCTACATTGTGCTATTGTTTGTCCTAATCTTCAAATACGTTGTATAGTAAAATACTCAAGAGTTTGCGGGATAACTGCATTCTAACTGTTTGGGCTATACACCTACATATCAGGCGCTTATTATGCGTAGGGACTTGAGAAAGTATATGAAGGCGAACAACCTGAGTATTTCCTTCAAACTCACTTTAATATAATAATGCAAAAATCTGCAATGCAATGATGCAAAATGCTATAATCAAGGTTCCTAGTCATTACCAGGTGAACGTGAAGTGATAAGAGAATAGATATGCTACAGTGAATTATAGAAACATGGAATTTGTCAGATCACCCCAATGGTGATAACCTCCGAATTGTCAAGTACAGAGCCCTAACTTAATTTTTACTGGAAGTGTGTGGCATAATGTAGATTAAAACTCTCTGTAAAATCTGGAACAATTCAACCTGCTTCTCTCCAATTTTTGCCTTACTTCCCCAAACCAAAAATACTGACTGAATCCCTGGATAGAAATGTTTCATCACTTCTGATTTACAGGTGTGAAATCTATAAGCTGCACTAAAATTAAATCGAATTTAATTTAGTGCGGGGAAATGCAAATGTTATAAATAAACATAGTTGGATTCATTTCACAATTTCAGCCGCTAAACAAAAAAATATCTATACAATTTAGTTTCTTTCATTAAAGTACTGTCCATTATTTACTATGTTAAATGTACTTCGGATGGTAACATTTTTATCTAGGGTTCTTTTGGTGAAACAGGCGGTAACATACCTTCTGCCATGTCTCGCTGGGTCTTCTGGGTAAACTAAATGGCTGAACTTCCGGAAATTCACTTTCAATGGTACCTTCATGAAATGTGCTATAGAAGGACCTTCGCGACACTTCCTTTAGGTTTCGAACGACCTTCAATATGGCGGCGACGAAGGAAAAGGTGGTGATTTCGAATGCCCTCACTATCACACTTGGTTTGAGTATAGCTTGCACCCAGGGAGGGTTTATTTATGTTGCGCCATTAACGAAATCTCGTCCAAGTGCGCATATGATGTCACAGGTGAGAAGAAAGCTATGATTCTGCGAATCAGCTAATAAATAATGCGCTCAATTTATATAAAGTGTCTTGTGTTTAACAAAAACGTGTCAAAAAAAAGGGTTTTTTTTGTTTGGGGTTTTTTTTTATCACTCAAGTTTTGTGAAGTATTTTGCAGAGGTATGTGGTGCATGAAAGCTGTGAATATCGCACTTAACCTGGGTTTCCATAAGCATAAGTGATAATCAATTTTAGTCCAATATTACAGTATTATATTTTTCATTGTATAGTTATCGCGAAGTGACAATTTTACACAGTGCGTGAACAATGTTGCGACCGAGCGGTACTAACTGAGTTAGTAGACCGTTGGTTTAGCATTCGGGAGGTCCTGAGATCGATTCCAGCAGCCTACAATTCTGACTGAAGGTTTTTCCAGTTTCTCGCAGTCATGTCAGGCAAATGCTGATATGGTCTCTACAATATGGGCTCTGACCGCCTACCTTCCTACATCCTCTCTTCAAACCCTATCCCGGCCTGAGCCTCAGACGCCAAAAGACCTTAAAAAATTCAATTCAGTCTTGGTCAGGGGTGGAATGGCGAATTTTTCTTGGATACACGTTGTTCCATAAGTTTTCGACCAGTTATCGGACACTTGATAACTAAAACTTCAAATTTTGTTTTGAACAATGGTAAATTCTTAACAAAAAAGAGTGGTTGCATAACAAACAGGAGTAAGAATTACGCACATCAAACACGTTCGGTGCGTTCATCATCAGTGAGAGAGAATGTCATTGTCCGTTTCGATAGCGCTGATTACGTATGTCATTTCTACTCGCACGGAAGGTCTTCTTACCCATGCTCATTTTGACTTACCTTTACTTATGGGAATTTCTGGAAATCCTCTACTTCTCTTGAATTTAATTTTTTAGGCCTTTAGGCAACTCAGGCTCAGACCAGATGGATGATGATGAAATGAACGGTGGAATGGAGAAAGTGGGAGGAAACTCGAGAACTCCGAGAAAACCCAAACACACGTCGTTTGTCCACCACATGGCACGACCAGGGTTTGAACCGACGAACAAAAGCGCCAGAGGTTAGCGCTTTAACCATTGATCGACCGCGGCCCACTCTACTTCTCTTGAAAACTCCCTTCTGCACCCATTGCAAAATTTTAGAATACATTTTGGATACACTAGGTCTAAAGTCTTTGAGATACCATGCCACATCAGTTCTACTGTGGTATTGGAAATATGAAGCTCTTAAATTAATTTTTGGCAACTTGTAACGTCGAAACGAGACGGATTTCCACACCGGTCACTAATACTTTTGTTTTTCTGATGTATTGTGATATCTCCAAGTTTGTCAGTCGGATTCTGTTATTCCCTGTTTCTACACCCTATCCTTGTGTTTATACTATGTTTTCGACAGAGTTGGATACAGTTTCTATCTCTTGTGTTAGGGTACAGTTTCTAATATTTTTTGCATATGTCTGCAGCGGAATTCGAACCTAGAGTAGTGACGGATTACAAACTACAAGGATCGAAGTTCGAACCGCGCCGCAGCTGCTACAACTTTGTAGTCAACTATATCTTGATTACTATGTTTCTGCCTCTAGGATAACGTATAAATTGAGGTTATTTTAAATAACTCCTTCATTAATTAATTAATAAAATTTTCAGAGGCAGTATTACTGTTAAAATTGTTTTCGTAATTTGATTAGAAACAGATCCTAACAAATACAAAATCTTCTATCAATAGAAAGGTTTTACTCGATGGTACTACTGCATAATCCTTAAACGTTCAGAAATTTATTAAACGTGTATGATTGCATGAATTTGTGACAATTGTGTGACATTCCAATAGAGAAGCATTTAACATATACAGGTTTTATTTCCAAGTATCTTGATAAGTATGTGGCTTATTTAGCTTCACATTTCAACGGAAAATGCGTGAACAAATTACTAAAATTTAACCTATGGAATCTGCGTAGCCTTCTGATGGTGACGTCATTTTTGAGCCGTTAAGTCTTATTATCTAGGTTGCCTTGGAATAGCCAAAAGGTATGCGTGTTAGGGTTCATTTTCAAGCCCGTTTGCGTTGCTTGCTTTGCTTACGATTTAGTTGAATAGATAATTGAAACACGTGTTGCAATAAGTAATAAACCTACACCATGTGTTTCAATTGGCTACTCAACCTAATCGCAAGCAACGCAAGCGGGCTTGAAAATGAGCCCTTACACGTCGAACACGCAATAAACCATGCGTTTCAATCGGCTACTCACCCAAATCGCAAAAAAAACAAGCAACGTAGTCCTAATCCTACGTTATATTATGTTAATGATTATTAACTTGAGTTCGTACTTTGGTCTCAGTTTATAAATAAATCTTTTCGCATTGTTATAACTAGTTAAAATGTTTCTTTTAAAGATGAGCAATCTGTTTCAAAAGCACGTAATTCATTAATTTTCTTTATCTACTTATAGAGATGAATATTTGTAATTACGAAACGTTAAATTTGAATAATTAAACTGAAAATATGAACAAGAAAACTTCAGCAAATTATTGTACTGTTGTTCTCCAAAATGAACATGTACAAACAATTATCTTTGAACTGAAGCGTATAAATTGATCATAAACTCCAATTAATTAGAAAATTACAACATTCGTTTTGCATTTTTGCAGAGTCGGCATTCCCAAGATCTGCTGTGATTGATGGGTATAAAGAAGGGAAAAGTCTTTCCCTCATTCGGGTGATTTATGATCTTGTGAAGCGAACTTTCTCTTCTATCTTTCTCCCTGTTCCTTCTCTTAACCTTAGTGCTGCTTTACATTAAAGCTTGGGTTTCTTTCTTTGCGTACGATTTGGGTGTAGCCAATTGAAATGCGTGTTTTATTGAGTGTTGTACTGTAAGGCAAGTGAGTCACGTGTTTCAGTTGGCTATTCACCCAAATCGCACGCAAGTCAATTGAAGCAAGCTTTCATGAAAGACAGCCCTTAATAGAAGTCCGAGTGTCTTACTTCGAATGTACTTTCCGGTTTTTAATTACCAGTTTGTTGAAGACAAAGAAAATAGGAAGAAATACGAACTCAAAAAATATGGAAAGTAAAAAATCTATATTGTATTTCTTAAAAACACTTAAAGTAACAAGTATTACGTAAGTTAGGCCTTATTTTCAAACACCCTTGCGTTACTTGCTTTCCTTCCGATTTGGGTGAATAGCCAATTGAAACACGTGTTACACCACGTAATAAAACTTCACCACGAAACACTACGTGTTTCAATTGGCCATTCACACAAATCGCAAGCAACGCAAGCTTTTATGAAAATGAGCCCTTAGTAATCACAAGTGCTTGAAACAGAGCAATGAATGCTGATTGAAATATTATTTTTCTTCCAAACAAATTAAATATATGAGACCATCGAGCTCTACGTAAACTTTACTGGAGTAACTACTTTGTGTTGAAAGATAGACGCCAGAGCAAATATTTAAACTCGTTTGTCCACTTCCAGTCTAATCCAATGTGGACCAAATTTTCAGTTCTAACTCAGTTCTATACACTTCTTATCGCTGTGTGGCCCGTTTTTTGATTTAAGTATTAATTCCTAAGTTATTCACGTAAGAGTATACCGCACTCTGCATACAATAGAAAATACTGCAAATAATATTTACGTTTTTTTGCAAGAATTAAGCCATAAATAAAAAAAACGGGCCACACAGTGATATCAAGCGTAAAAACCTGAGTTAGAATCGAAAATTTGGTCCATATTGGTTTCAGCTGGGAGTGGACAAACGAGATTAAGTTTCCTCTCCTGTTCCTAGCTTCACATATTCATGAAATTATTAATGGCTGCAGTCAGTCCATTATCGTATTAATGAAGGTCGATGTATGAGACAGACTAAAATGAACTTTCTTTTTATGAAAACCCTGGATAAGTCTACCTATATTATTTTGTGCTAAGTTTAACGAAGAGTTACTAAGTCGATATGAAATAAATATTTTTAATAAATCTATCTCCACCATCGAGCACTATGTAACGGTACTGGAGTGATCGGTTAGTGTCGATAGGTGCTAGAGAGAAATTAATCTGGCAGTACAGTTTCAGTCTAATCCAATATGGACCAGACCAAACTGTCAGTTCTAAAAGTTTTTAACGCTTGTTATCGCTCTATGGACCGTTTTTTATTTATGTCTAAATTCTTGAGTTATGCACGTATCGGACTGTACATAAAATAATACATCCTGTACATAATATTTAAGTTTTTTGCAAGAATTAAGATATGAATAAAAGACAGGCTTAACAGCGATAACAAACGAGAAAGCAGACTTGAAGCTGAAAATTAGGTCCATATTAGTTTAGACTAGAAGTGGATGATCGTGATTTACTGGACCTTCTGTTCCCCTGGATTCATATATTCATTAAAGTTTGAATAGCATCGAGCAGTCCAGTATGGCTATCAGATAGAAGTTAATAGTCTCCTCTTATATCTCCGAAAGTTTGCAATACTGCTTGACGTAAGTAACATAATATTTTTGACTGTTTATGAAATTACACTTTTATGTTGAGTTGGGGACGCTGCATAATTCTAGCATTCTGATGCAGTGTGCATAGTTTGTACCAAGAATCTTTTTATTAGAGCAGAGAATTTCAAACTTTTAGACTGGCTTACCACCATGTGATATTAAGGAATTTTCAATACTAATATTAAAATTGCATTATTACAGCGATGAGGCAGAGCATTCAATAGCGTGCTTGTCTTGTAATTAGGAGGTCCCTGGATCTATACCGACCATCCTGAATGTTTTCCCTTATTTCCTTCGATCACACCAGGCAAATTGAAGGATGGCACTTTAATAATACAATAATAATACAATCATAAGTGTTTTTTTAATATGAACAAAGAAGTTAATTTATGCCAGTTGACTAGGTAAGTTAGGGTGAGTCTAGATTAGGCCAAATTTGTATGCGTATACATGTTGGTGAGGACTGTCTTAAAACGGTGAAATCATCGGTCGTTTCTTTACTACTCCGAACTTTGAAAACAGAAAACGAAACAAAGAGAATACATACGCACCAATACTTACTACAGAAATTAGTACATTTGTTGGCACAATGCACTACAGTACGCTTAAACATACAGAAGCATCTAAATGACCCGAAATGATGTATTATGCTGGCACAATTATTTTGCAAAGTTGCAAATTTGATCCACATTGGATTAGACTAGAAGTGGATAAATGAGTTTAAATATTAGCTCTGGCGTCTATCAATCTTTCGACACTAAGCAGTGACTCCTGTCGTGTGGGTGTAAGCTGATTTTATTAATTTTGTATTTTATGTATTTAAGAAAATAAGAAAAGGTAATCTACTATAAAAGTGAGGCAAAAAAGCTTTTTTTTAAAAAAAAACAATTGCAATTTTCACAAGCGAATATCTCGAAAACTATTAGGAATAGGGAACAAACGAATAGAACCAATCTTGTAGGAAATTTTCTCAGCTTTCTTTTTGAACATAAATACTTTTTCGCTAAGACGCACCGTTCTCGAGATATAAGCGAAAAACCGAAAAAAGTGACCTTCCCCCGCCCCTCCTGCACCCCGTTCACCACGTAGGTCCGAGGACTTTTAGTATGTTGACCTCCTAACTACTCCAAACACAGCCCTGAAGTCAAAAATTCTGTTCCCGAACATGTCCTCTACACCCTCTTCATTGACTGGGCTATATGGTTAGTTGGTTCGATTCACCTAGTCTTTTGTGCACATAATTAGGTTCTAGGTAATTCATATAATAGTATACTTTGCTCTGCATATAAAAGAGAATACTGTAAATAATATTTACTTTTTATAAGAATGAAGACATAAATGAAAACGGGTTGTACAGCGATATCAAGCGTAAAAACCAGTCAGAACCGAAAATTTATTCCATATTGGTTTAGACTGAAAGTGGAGAAAAGAGATTAAGTGCCTCTTCGATGCCTGACTTCATATGTTTTTGAAATTTTCAATGGCAACAGTCAGTCCAGTATCGCTTTTAGATAGAAGTCATTGATACAAACTATGACTTAATTATAGTATCCGGCAACCTATGAACAATGTTAGCAGTAATGTTGCAAATCGATTAAGAGGGCGCATTAAATCATTTAAGATCTTTTAGATATTTCTGCTTGTGTGTATGTTTAAAGGAAACCTACTGTAGTGTATAGTGCCATCAAATATAGTAATTTCTGCATTAAGTAATTACCCAAATAAATTATCTTTGTTTTCTTTTATGTTTTCAAAATTCGGAGTAGGAAAGAAGCGACCGATGATTTCGCCGTTCTGTGATGGTCATCACCAACATGTGTAAGCACAGAAATTTGGCCTAATTTGGACCATCGAGCTCTACGTAAACGATACTGGAGTGAGTACTTAGTGTTGAAAGATAGACAGACGCCAGAGCAAATATTTGAATTCGTTTGTCCACTTCCAGTCTAATACAATGTGGACCAAATTTTCAGTTCTAACTCAGTTTTATGCCCTTCTTGTTGTGTGGCCCGACCTTTTATTCAAGTCTTAATTCCTGAGTTATTCATGTAAGAGTATATCGTACTCTGTATAAATAGAAAATACTGCAAATAATATTTACATTTTTGCCAGAATTAAGACACAAATCAAAAAATGGGCCACACAGCGTTATTACGCGTAAAAAACTGAGTTAGAACCGAAAATTTGGTCCATATTGGTTTCGACTGGAAGTGGACAAATGAAATTAAATTTCCTCTCCGCTCCCTGGCTTCATATAGGCCTATTCATGAAATTTTCAATGACTGCAGTCAGTCCAGTATCGTATTTATGCAGGTCGATGATCTGGACTCACCCTTAAAGGTTATTATCGCTAGGATAAACGTTATTGGCACTTTAAGACCACCGTTATTTTTAAACTTGAAGTGCAGATCTATAGTGACTACTTTATTTTTCTGTTCATGGCTAATTGTAAACTCTTAGAACTTTCCCAAAATTAATTGTATAGTGAAACAATAAAAATGAAAAATATGTATTTTATTATTTATATTTTTCAAAACAGCAAAATGTCCCATTCTTGGTACGATCTAACCAGTATTTGGCAGACTTGGCACCCCTTGGCCAGTTATTGACACTTTCGCCCACTCGACAGCTTTCAGCAGACTTATCATTACAGATCTGATGTTAGCCTAAAAAAGGAATACAGTAGCCTTTCAATTCATAGAGTTAGGAATATAAATAGAGGGAGCATAAGGCTGTTTTGATGGCGAGGGGAATGAAGCCAAGAAACGGAAGAGACGAGACATTTCGGCCATCTTGTGTGGCCTCATATTTAGAGACCCTCTTTTCCGAGTATTGCCTCTCTGAGGTGCACTCATTCTCCTATCGAAAAAGGCAATCCTCACAGTATTCGGTATAAAGAGACTCTAATGGGGCCACACAAGATGGCTGCCGATGAACCGAATTTGGCTTCATGTGACGTCATGTATGTTTTCTCTATTTTCTTCCGAACTTTATGTTTCAATGACTTTCCATCCTTTAGTTGTGTGGTAATTGAAGGGGGAAACGGAGAAATTCCCAGGCACCTCCTAGATATTTCCCCGGAACTTCATTGCCTTCGTGGTTTCCAGAGGGGAGGAACTTGTTAATAGCTTGAACGTAAAATAAAGGATGAACTTTACATTCCAAAAGTAAAACTAAATAATCACAATATTCAAATTACTGAAATGGAATCTGAACTCTGAAGGCGAATAAAATTTTATAACAGTGACTTATCAGTATCATCAGACAGTAACATTTCCAAGGGCGCCGATCCCGGGGGGGGGCTTTGGGGGCCCTGCCCCCCCCCCAAAGTTGAAGTGGACCCCCCTAATGGGGGGCCCAAATGATAAGCTGAAGTCGGTTCTCCCATTTCCACAGTACATGGTCATTCGTTTTCCCCTTCTACTAAGCTTATCTCCCTTTGGAAAATCCATTTCATTGATAAATTCCTCCCTGAAACTTGTGTGCTACAGTACTTATATAAATTACATCACGTATAATACCCTCTCGACTTGTTAAAGGAGTTAATTCGTGCATTGCTTGTGTTGCTTCTGGAGTTTCGTGCATATCATCGATGAAGACCATTTAGTAAAAAAAAAAAAAAAAGGATGAAAGAAAAAATGAAAACGTATTTTCTGTCGTTTATCCCTCGGAACGCCAAGATCGGGTAAAAAATGACCCATACAGTCTAAATATTATTTTTGTCCATTAGTCATTAAATGGAAGAGTGAAATGCTGTGTACTCCGCATACTGTCAGCAATGTAATCGCTTCATTTTCAAGAATCAGCATACAACAGATACGGTGTGCTTTACATGTGAGAATGAAAGAGGAAGGTAGTTTGATTCTGATAGTTTTATATGTCGTAATTTATATGTGTAAATAAGTAAGAGACTCACGATACCTTTATTTTTGTGCAGGCATGAAAATGGTTGCAAGGTTAATATGATGTATTAGTTTTTTCTGTATGTTTCGTTATTTTGTAGTATCTACTTGAGAAAATAAAATACAATAAATAAATACCATACAATGCAATAAATACTATACAATGAATACACCCATACTCTAAAATACCTTGATTTTGAACAAGTACTTTATTTCATACTAGAAATATACATGCTTCGAAAATGGCTCATCTTGACGTTCCGTGAGGTTAAATTATTTTGGCGTTCCGAGGATTAAGGATCATTCATCGTGATTTTGTCATATACAAACATAATTTAAGAAAAATAAATATACACAAGAGTGACAAGAAGAACTCACACGAAAGTAGGAGTAGACTTGAACTTGGAAATATAGCTATCCTTCAAACTGCTGTTTAGATGCAATTTTTGTTTGCCGTTAATATCGTAATTTTTAGTTTCTAATACAACTTATAGATGGGAAATGTATAGAGGGGGGGGGGGGGGGGAGTATTTGGACAAGTTTGACAAAGAGGATATCAGACTGTCACACGTAAAACATGTACCATTTCGAAATATATTGCTGTTTTATGATAATTTGGATACCTTAGATAGAATACTTAAGAAATAACTATACCACTCGATACACCTGGAAGGTAACAGGCAACGAAAGAGTGAAACTACGTACATTCATCGCAAAAAACAATATTTGGACAACCCAATACTACCCTCGAAATAAATGTTCTAGGTATCCTTTTGTGTACAAGAGCAGTCTAATTAGTGTATTGAAGCAATCCACACAGTGTCAGGCAAGCCAAACTTGTTGGAAAGTAATGCTTTACCGTTGGATACAGTATAAAGCAACGTAAACAGAGCAACTATTGAATAGAATCAGTTCTGGCCAACCAAGAAAACTAACTGCCCGGAATGAAACTTACGTTCTTCATTCAGTGAACAATACTCAAAGAATTAGTGCTAAAGATTTGGCTACTTCACTCGCCTAGAAT
>JAGDQP010065686.1:0-11388 GCA_022664845.1 Lepisma saccharinum | reverse complement strand
TCCCCCCCCCCTTTATATATATATGTGTGTGTATTAGTGTGTCCCAAGTAGTAACTTTAACGTCAAATTGGCATATTGTATATAAATATATATATATTGCTCTTTATGGTGGTGCGTGTGTGTATGTACTGTCTTTGCATTTGATTAGGGGACTAACCAAGCAATGAAGAACTTCCAAAAAATAAACCTGTATAATACTGGCAACAGCGCGAGAGTAGACGAAGAAAGACCTTCCCTTCTGCTTGGGAGATCGACTGCAGCGCTCTGTCTTTGAGCTGTCCAGATGCACTATATCATTGTTTCAGTATATTTTTTATTGATGGGAAGGTTGTATTAAGCAGAAAAAAATCGACAATTTTGCTACTCCTTAACATGTTTATGTAGAGTACTCTACATACCGCAGATAAAAGAATATGCAATCATTCTTGACATTTTATTGAGTGTTTCAAATTGAATAAATTGTATAGTATTTTGTGGAGGAGCGCACCAGTTTCAATTTTAGTATTTCACGCATGACAATATGTAAATATTCTATTGCATGTGCTACGGTAGTAAATACACTGGTATTTTACATAAATATTGATATTTTCGCATAACATTATGGTAGGTAATATCAACATTTTTCTTTGTTTTGACATAATTCTCATATTCTGCTGAATATAATAAGGTTTAATTGTGTTGCACATTTCAGTAGTAAATCACATATCACTTATATTTTAAATTCGGAGAAAACATTTTATGTAGCCTTGAGAAAGACTCTTGTAGAGTGGATAGTCTTTACAAACCGAGGTACCGAGGAAGAAAGATGAACATCTTGTTTCAACAAATTCATCGACGAAAACTACCGAAGGATTGGACATGCGCCATTTGTAAAGAAAGTTCCCAGAAATCCGAGAGCATGCCCATTGACTTCGTCACTCAGTTCAGATTATTGGAGATGATGATGTCACGTCTACTAGGAGAGAATGAAGTTACAAGGAAGAAAATGGATAAAAAAAATGATATCATAAGAGAAGAGAATGACGTTACAAGGAAGAAAATAAATCAAAATATTGAAGCAAATATTGAAACCGTGATAGAAGATGCGAATAAGGTGGAGCAGAATATTTAAACTGTGAGAGAAGATGTGGATAAGGTGAAGCAGAGTTTTGAAACCGTGAGAAAAGATATGATTATACAGATGAATGATCTCAGAATCTCATTATCTCAGTAATGATCTTGGATAAGAACTTGCGTGGTATATCATCTTATAGGTTTAGTATAAGAAATAATAATTTTGTTGTGGGTATTCTTTTATGAAGCTTATAGGTACTGACATAAGTGATCGATCTCATAAGAATCCGCATTTCACCATAACAAAACTACCAGAAATTATCCCATCGAGTGGGGAAAAGAAAAAATAATATTTTGCACATCCCTATTGATTTCGGTATCTCCACTTTATTCGTGGATCGGCCTGCTGCTTTGTAATTCAGCCAGGAGCCACCGCTGTAAGGTATACCTACCTAATAACCTGTTGGACCCTCTCGAGCACGGCGAAGTGAAGCAAATCGACGTAGCTGAGATGTGACAAGTCGCTGGTAGTCCGCTAAAAGGATCTGCAGCCATGCAGTCCCAATTGCCGTTCACAATTCGGTGGTTATTGCCGGTGAATCCTGGGCAAGAGTAGCCCATTCAATGTTATCCCACATGTGCTGAATAGTGTTCATGTCCGGAGATTTAGGGGGAAAATAATGCTTTGGAAGTTGACAGAAAGATTCGCAAACGGTCACGCACAATTGTGGTCCGGTAACGTGGTCATCCTGGTAAATCCCATTGTTCGTAGGATACACGAAGTCCATAAAGGCTGAAGATGGTTACTAAGTACCTAAACATAGCACTGACCTGTCAATGTCCTGTTCAAGCTGAGAATCCAAACCATGCTAGGTATACATGTTCCACACCATTATGATGCCACCACTAGCTTACCCAGTACATTGTTGGCAATTTGAGTCAGCGCCAACTATCATCCCGCGCTCAAACACCAATAATTCCCGTCGGGTTGCTATCACCACGGTACACGACGTTTCTGTCCAGAAGTCCAACTGACCACATTGCAATTGTTTCACGCCGCTCGATGGGTTTGTCACGATGTTACCACGCCGTCAACAAGTTCCCTCTCGCTTTCCACAAATTTCGGTACTTCAATGTATTACTTAATTTCCCTGCAGGACGGAGCGCCACTACATTGGCACCAGCAGATTTAACGTGTTCTAAATGAACACTACTACAACCTTACATAGGTCGCACGACTCCTAAGATTTTGCGCTACACTGCCCCCTACAATCACCATCACCAATATCTCCAGATACGATATTACACCTTGCGCATTTACTTGTGAGAATATGTCAAAGACTGGGTTTATTTGTCATCATTAGTGACTGCCCTGGAAAGCCTTGAAAGGAATATCACAGCAGCGATGAATTCAGTAGAAGAGGGTATTATTCTACGATGCTTATTGGACAAATTCAACTATCGTCTTGATGTTATCCGTGCAGCAAGTGAAGGGACCATAGAGTATTTAACAACAGGTTACTAACATTTGATTATTCACTGCAGTATTTGTAATGTTTAGAAACATTCCAGATTCTATTTCTGTTTCTTTGTTTTGTCTTCCAACTTTTCTTATCTTCTTTGAAATTACAACCTGTCAAATTTGCTAAAAGATGAAACATAACTAATTATTAAGGTTGACGGGACTTTTACAAAAAACAACAGTAGTCAATTTTCCTTTTAAAAAATAAATAGCCAGAAAAACCCTTTCCAAATTCAATGTTTTGTTGAATTTTACTAAATCTCTGATATAATATGTTCACTCTCAGGTAGTATTGTTGTTTTTGTGAAGAGAAAAAACTCATATTCAATAGGTATCGTTATTCTGAGACCATAAAGCATGAAAAAGGACCATGAGCTAGTTACAAAGGGATGCCACGTGATGGCAGGAATTATTCACAAAAATATTTTGTCTAAGTTCTATAAGTTTCACAGTATTTATCACCTCCGTCGCCTTAATCAGTCTTTCCTGCTAATTTACTTAAGAACTGTTGAAATCATTTTCAAGTCTTTCGGAAGTGGAATTTATAAATTCGATTTCCACTTTATTCCTGGTCACAGTTATTTTTACAATTTAAGTTTTATAAAAACAGAGATAACGCATATCTACTTATGGGTTTCTGATATCAGGATTTGATAAGTACTGCGAATTGTCCAGATTATTAATTTGCTTTAAGTAGAAGAGGATACAAAACACTTTCAGAGCCATACAAAGAAGAAATTATTCAGGAAAACCAAATCGACACAATCCACACTGAAAACAGAACATTTTACCAGCACAAAATATGTCATTGTAGTTCGTAACTTTAAACAAGAGGTTTTAAATCCTCTAACCTTACAGAGAAGAATCCTTGACAAATTACCAAACCTGAACGTAATAGTAAACCAAACATACAAACTACGTTTCAAGGATATTCCAAGTAAAGAAAAATTTTTAAAATCATTTAAGGAAACTGGCTATACTGGCTATATTTCGGACCACAAGCTATACTGACTACTTTTAATGAATTTTTTTAAATGATAATGATCTTTTCATGACAGATTTAATGAAAAAGACCTTTAACTAAAGTATCATTCTCCTGCGTGATTGTAGATATCTCCACAAATACCAAAGTTGAAGATATTCAAGCATTGAATGAACCTCTTACGCTGTTCAAGCATGGAGGTTGTTGATCAGTTCTGGTCACCTTATGCCTGATGAAGTAGGTTACACATTTCCATGGTCGTTCTACCAAACTTCACATAAGACTAAATTTTCACCCGGTTTTCCATTTCAAACAAACAAATACCAACCAAGGAAAACTTCACCACTGCCAGAAATAGTGTGTTGCTTGTTATCGCGGTACCACTTTTAGCAGAATTTTCCTGAACTGTTTTCATGGCCACTGTTATACAGATTACAATACCTGTGAGTGAATACGATGAACTGGAATGCAACTGCTTCTAAAATACAGACTGCTCTGGAACTTCTATGGCAAAAGGTGTACAATATATTCTTATAATTTAGAGAGCTACATAATATTGATGAAACTCAACAAGTCAAAATTACTAATCAAGAGGTAATGACATGAGAAAGGAGCTTAAAACAATACACATTTCGGACACGTAAGGAGTCGTTCAGGTATTACGTAAGTGTTGAAGAGGGCAAAAAGTTGAAGCGTTATTGATTTTTGCTGCAGAATGGAAGGAGTATCAAAGCAATGCTTACGTAAGACAAACATCCACGCGAGATAGTGTGCTGATAAGACTGTCTTAGTATAGCAAATATTGACGGAAACATCAGGTGCGTTTAGGGTTACCAACTGTCCGTTTTTTACTGGACATGTCCGCTTTTTTTAACCTTTTTAGAAATGTCAGTCCGGCATTCGTTTCCTTCTTGAAAAAGTCCGGCATTTTAAAATTAGGTGTGATTTGAAGCTTTGGCTGGGCCAAAGCATGCGCCAAAGCCTTGACTGGGAGTTTAAGGTTTAACATAATAATAGAGCGTTTGATTGCTGGCCGGGGTTAGATTTCCGGCGTAGATCACGTGTTTTATCTCTGTTTTTAAATAATGTTACTTTTTCTTTGTTTCTACTTTGACATGCTTCCTTTTGCAGCTTCAACATTTTACAAAATTCACCATAATAGGTTAAAACATCAGGTTAGAGGTTTGTTGTAATTACTCGCGTTCCCTTTTATTAATTCCCTGTGTAGATGTCAGTGGGTGCTTCTTGTACCGAGACAGTCATCATTGCAGAATTGAAATATAAGAGTAAGCATTATGTATACTTAGTCTGTTATTTAAATTACTAAAATTAAAAAAATTACTAAACCTACAAACAATTGATGTAATTTTAATTTATTGTTCAGTGGTGTTTCTTAATGATTTAATATATATATTCGGTTAAAAACATATTCATGTAAATTAAATAATCAAAACTGTTATTTGTAACACGAAACACATATATGAAGGATATGGGGGGGGGGGGAAAACAATGGTAGCCCATATTGAGCATAAATTGATAAATTACGTTAGGAAAATTCATTCTGTCTTACCGGCATATGGTACTTCCTATAAACAAATTGCCAATATGCTGCCATCTGTTGTTCTTAACTTGAACTCTTTCCACAGTTCAACTCACATGAGTATTACCATTGTATTTCTGTACGTAACTCTTTTTTTTAATGAGGGTTATCATTGTTTCCCCCCTTGTCCTTCATATTTGACAAGTCCTATGCGTAATCACCAGGTGAATGGGTCGAGCATTATTTTTTTCATCTTACTAGCGGAGTCTAAAATGACTAAATACGTGCTTACGAAATATGTGAGCGCCCCCTAAGAGTGTAAAACCATGCTAATGATGAACAGAATTAGTTGGAATATTTCCACTGTCTTTATGATCACATATCATGACTTCCATTCCATTTCACCTACATTCCGAGAGACTTCTCTCTCTCCCTGCGAGATTCGAACCAGAAATTTTGCGAACTATATTCAGTGTCTCTAACCACTACGCTATCTAACAGACACCAGAAAAAAGCAGTTGCTGTCACTTACTGTCCGTTCAAAAACGTCTTCATGTAAATCAATGCAAGGAACAATGCAGCTACAATAATCTACTCCCATATGGTTCAAAATTTTGTTTTCTCCATTTTGTTACAAAAGTAAGTAAATCCAATTAATCTCTATATTTATTGGTTCATTGTATCTAGGAAACTAATGTTCAGTCTCAGACTACATTGGACCGTATTTGCCTTTACCATTTTTATTGCTCTTCTTTTTCTTGCATGACATCAATAGAAACCCAGCCTTTCAAGTAGCAATTAAAAGTATTTCAGTATTGAGTAAATTAATAACCGCCTGTAAGATGAAAGTATTTTCTTTGTTTCTGTGGCTGTCTAGCGGAAACTGTGGCTTAGGTCTTCGTCGGTGTTCTTTGTTTACTACCGTCCTAATAATATTGGTTTGATCCAGTTCAGTTGGTTAATTTCAGCTAGTTTCTGTGTGCACTGGACTGCTAGAATGACGTTGCATTACGTTGTGAATTGTTGAATACTTTTTTTTTTTGTTTTTAAATGGGATTTCTTTATCAAGTTTGTGTATGATTAGAGTTGCTGGATAAAAGAAAAATATCTGTCAAACGACTCATCGAGTTATGGGTAGTTCGTTTGATTATTTTCTTTTTGTTCTTCTTTAAACTAGAATTGTCTCGAACTGAGTTAAGGAGCAAGGTGTGAATAGACTCCCTTGTAGCAAATTTTAAAATATTCTATCAGGCTGTAAGAGCCTCCGAAATACACGAAATATTCACCTTCTGCAATAAATTATATACCAATGAACTTCCAACAGAATCTTTATCAACCAACCAAATCCAGATACAACCAACAAATATAATATTTCGTTACTAAACGAACTAAATATATGCCAATAATATAACGCAAATCCAGTGTGTCTCATAAAAGGCACATACTTAAAAATAAGATGGTATAACTTAATTGCGGAACGAAGTGAGATTGCTTCTTGGCAAGAGCGTAATCAAAAGTAACATCTTTCAGCACTTTGTGGACTGTGTAACGGGACAATCTCATTTAAAGTTGTTTCCTTCTTCGTTGTTTTCTATAAGCAAACGTATTATTAAAACTTACTTAAAGGACCTCCTACAGAGACATCTCTTGATTGTTATTAAAACTGGGTAGTATATCAATACAACTTGAATACATTTGAAGGATTGGAGATTAACGTGAGAGGGATTTCAAATGTAAGTGAACAAACTTTACGAAAGTTGGCTAAAACAATCGCGAAAAGGATACGAACCTATCTATATCCATAGTAAACGTCCATCTTTTTGAATATCAGCTGTAGAGGTTTTAAAGTATGGTATTAACAATGTGTACTGTTTCTATCTAAATTTATGTTTTCGTGTCTTTTAAACGTTATCAAACCAAAGGTTTGTTTTAAACACTTTGTACAACTCGTCCATTTCAGATCAACTTTTCCCTAATTTAAAATTAGTAGACATTGTCATGAGCCATTGATTTTGTTGATATAATGGAGCAACAATATATTTAATTAATTTCAAATGGTAAAAGAGATAATGCTTCAAAAGTACTATTCAACAGTCTCTAGTAAGCATTTAGAAAGTAAAAACAAACCTTCATCAATATGTGACGATAACGCTAACCTTATATCACGCTGTTAATCAAACGAAAAGGATTTCTACAGCATGCAATGATTAATGATGATTACTGATGAGACGCGTATGTATCCTACACGACAGTCTAATCACGATTCGATTATATGAAACGCAATGTGATAAGGGAGCAATCACTGCATCCTGTGTAAAATGAAAAGGCTGTTATCGTTTTCATCTCCTACTTCGAGCCTTTGTTGACAGTTCAATCTGGTGAGTCTACCTCGCTACTGGTCCTTCGTCACGACGAGATTTCCAATATCTGTAGACCTCACGGGTTGCCAAAGAGACATAACAGCTAGGATTTGTGATTTATCTTGTTTTTCAACGTATTATTCACTATTTACGTCAATAGATTTTCGTATTAGTATCTGATTTTCATTCTACTTCAGAGAATATTCCGTAGAATACTACAGCGCATTACAAGAGTACTGTTCTTGTACTGTTTGGCCTAACCGCATATAGGTTGTGTCTCGGCGAACTTTTTTTAAAACATGTTTTGTTCTTGTCTAAAGACACTAACATCCAAATATGTTGTTCTGGATCTGCCAGTTCCTGATGTATCCATGGTGCTCGCAGAGTTCATTCCAACATATCTTCTATAAGACGAATTGGGTTACAGACCACTCAGTTAGGTAGACAAGGGATTGGTGAAATTCAATCTCATAATTCCTAGGTACGCCGAGGCTACATATGTATGACAATATGAAAAATTGTCCTGCAAAAAATATTACTAAATAAATAAATACCTAAAGTAATATAGGTGCTTGCACTGAGCCTGTCGGTAGCGATTGCACAAAAGCATCGTTGAAAACCTCCTCCAGTTTGTTGAACACCAATGGTCCAATCAATTTTCAACCCTGAAAGTGAACGCTTCTTTATACATTTGGTAGCTAGCTATCAAGCAAGCACACGAACACAGTGATATTTCAGCATTGAAAAACAGATATTTAAAATTTTAGATTGATCGTTAGTAACAGGGATTGAAGTCCACTGGTAAACTTATTTAGTGGTTAGTTGGACTTTCTCCATTGTTTTCACCATTATACATCTTTAATACAACCTTCTACAACGTTTCGACAGTACCCGTCTTCAGCTACAGTTCGTATTTTTTTTCGCAACTGTGCAGCGGGGTTGGAATTCGTAACCTTTTGATTACTAATTCGTAACTAACCACTACGCTGCGCTGGTATGCACTTTCATCAAATCTCACAAATTGGACTTTAATAATTAGAAGAAAATGTACTCAAAACTTGCAGATATGCCACTGATAGTTACAAGTGACAAAACTTCATATTTCAAGGGAAACGAAAATATTAGTATTGAAATTGACATATCCTTCTTACATCTTAAGGATAGGAAATGTAATATTTATCTTATCTCAAGCAATACTGATTCAATGCGCTAACGTCGCTTTAAATAGCGATATTTTATTCCGTGAAGTGAATAAGTAAATATCAGCAAATATACATGTTATGGCATCCAGTTCCCTGAATAATTATTCTTAACCTAAAAAGGAGACATGTGTGTAAAATTGTTGGGTTTCGTTATAGCAAAATTTGACATATTGCGATTTTTATGTTTATGTTTCACTTATATTTATTGATACACTCCTTTGAATTGCTTTTTTCTCTTAAGAATTTATGGGTAATGGGTGATTCTGCAATAGCCAAATTTAATATGTTAAGCTGTATCTTTGTTATGGCTTATCTATACGTCTTCCATCCACTATTCTAAACTCTACTTATCTTGATAAAAATGTATGTATTATTGCTGAGTTTGCCATTATCAAATTTAATGTCTTACGCTATAAATATTTGTAATGTTAATTCTTATTTCTTTCATAATCTCCTTCTTTTTGTTCTTACATTATAAAATGAACGAATAATTGTAAAATTTATTATACATATTTGTTATGTTTTGTTTTTATTACTTGCATCAACTCCTCTGAGTTGTTCTTACTCTAAAAATGTATGCATAATTCCTAGTTTTGTTATATACACAATATTAAATTTACAGAACACCAATGGATTACACGCTGTTTAATAGTTATGCGTTGTTTATTCTTGCTACTGAATAAGATGTGAAATTACGGGTTTACTAAAGTTCATTTCTTACACTACAACGCTTTCCTATGTTTGAGTTTTAGTCTGTGAGTGATTTTGTTATGTAGTATTTGTTTTCCATGTCTCTACTGTGTGTTTGGAGATGCATTCTTTTTTTGTATGTCTCATTATTTTACTTGTAACCTTGTTTATCCATTTCGATATCTACAACCTGTAATTTTCTTGTCTACGTATATCAAGGTTAGGTGCAGAACTGCTATAGCCTGAGATTTATGGTCTCCTGAACTAATAAATGAATATACAATCAATTCTGGAATCGTATATATTTAGATAGGAAAGGAAATTGTTCAGTGTGTTACTTGTTATTGATAATAAGAAATAAATACTTTGTTTTTTTGGAACTACATTGTTTTTATTCTACAACAAGTTAAATTTTGAAGTTACATAAGCTTTGAAAGTTGTACATTTCAACGTGCAGGAGCAGGTGTTGTGGAAGAAGAACCTGAAAATAAAACAGAATAATCATATTTCGTTCAGATAAAAGTTGGATTTTCACTTAGCAAACGAATGAATACATGTAGGATGGATATGGTTAAACATTTTAGAATTGTTTTGAATGTAACTTAAATTATATGATTAATATTTTAAATAGTGTATCGTAAAATGGAATGTCCATGAAAACTTGTGACTTGTCTATTATTTTGTAATGATACATCTCTAATCCTTTAATTATCAATTCTGTTAAGTTTCTCTTACAATTTAAAAGAAATAAGAGACAAAAGTAAATCGCATATTTAGGGTACAGGGAAAGAAGGGTGAATGTCCAACAGAGGTGATTTCTTGTAATATGTTTAATATTTTAAAAATCGCTAACACTTGTGGATTATTTGAGCTTTTGAATTGAAACTTTCTGAGTGGTTAGCTGTTATAATGTAGTACTTGGAACGATCGTTCCAAGTACTACAATATAACAGCTCAAGTGGAAACATAACTTGCTTGTTGAAAAAGTATGGACATTTCCTCTTATTTCCCTGTACTCTTTACATATATTTTCTAACGTGTTCAACATTTTCAGACCAAATGTGGAACATTTTCTAATCAAACGAAATGTCTAGAGTTCTGGTGACCATTCTTTGTGTTATTGAATACGTCAGTATAGTGTTCACTTTAATTACATTTTAATTTTCAAGATCTTTCGTTATACTCTGTGGAACGTCCTCAACTATATAAGTAATCCATAATTTGTAAATAACAGTGATTATATTCTGCAAGGAAGTCCGACAAAGAGCTCCCCATTCAGAAATATATGAAATGAGTGTCATTAAAGTTACAATAACAGACCTAAAGAAGTTCGAATGCCAGAGGTTTGCCAACCTGTAATCGGGAAAATGCGGGAGATTGCGTGAGAAACTAAAAGCTAAAGAGTTAGAACACACACGTTAAATCCTCTAAAACACAGAATCGCTCACTTAAAATGCGTCAGAGTAGACAAGTCTGCAATAATTATGTCCAAAACAGCCTGCTGGGGACATAAGTGATCCGAAACCCACTTTAAACTATAGATCCTGTCCTTGCGACGTCATATTCATCCGGTGGAAGACAAAAGCAAACAACCGCAGGCTTACCTTGCTCAAGGACCTTAACGTAATTAAATTGCACTTATTTATGTCCCTTAGACAACTTAGGTAGGTTGGCTTTCGGGTCATAGGGCCGTTTCTGGACCGACCAACAATCAATATAAGTTTCTAGTCCCGTACAGTTAGTGTATACATCTGTGACTAAATATTCTATTACTTTACTTGAAAGAGCACGAATACACCATCCGGTTCTCGTTGCATGACCAAACATCAGTTTTCCACATCAGAAGTGATCAAGAAACATTGACCAATAGCACATAGATTATTGAAATTAATAGGTTCTTTTAAAGTGAAATTAATGTTGAGTATTCCTGAATTAGAACGCAGTTAGTTTTCACGAGTGATGGTATGTAGCTAGTTTTACGTTTGCCTCATATTTGCTGTCTTTGTGTGGTTTAAGGTTCAATCGCAGTAGGTTTTCGC
>JAGDQP010065685.1:0-11388 GCA_022664845.1 Lepisma saccharinum | reverse complement strand
CTTCTTGAAATTTGTACTTACGAAGAAAGCAGATTTGCCTAATTAGAAGGTTTACAAGAATGGGAAACTGGTGATAGGCTCGAAGAAAATAGAGGACATCAGGAAGTGTGTGGAATTTTCCTGATGATGATTGTGCCTCAGCCTTCTGGCAAATATTGACTTTGCGTACCATGGTCCGGCCAGAAGAAGGAGACTAGTGTGCTAACCTGTAAGTTAATTGTGAATACTATTGAATTAACATTGCTTTAACCTTAAGTGTAACATGTATTTTCTCTCCAAAATATAATTGATTGAAATAACTTCCTAAGTCGACGTTGTAGATAATGTTTCTACAGCACTTCAAGTATAGAATTAAAGATCTGAATTGCAAAACATTTTAAGTCCACCTTTTTCGTATTTGCATGTTTTCTGTTCATCGGTATCTATGTTCCAAAGGCTATTCACCTGCATAAATATTACGTCCTAATCCCACCATAGAAACCCTTTTTAAACACAAAAAATCAAATGAATAGGATAAAATACGAAGACCTTCGACTGTTTTCTGTTCCTCCTAAAACAATACTCCGGTGGACGCGGGATGTTTTGCAATTCAGGTCTTCAGTTTTGATGCCACGTGCTAACGCTCATGCGCTCTATTTGTAGACTGTTTACTTGCTCCTTAGTTAAAGTTTTGTCTTGTTTCATTAATTTGGATAGCAGTTATAAAGTTCTTAGTTTTCCTAAAAGTCAGTGTAATGTGGCTTAGGGGGCTTTTGCAATCAGCAACTCAATTTGGGTGTTGCCATCTTAAGATCTTTCCTGTTATCTGCCACTAATAACGTTAGGTTAGGTAATTTGTTTCATCTGCCCACTAACAAGCCGAAAAGTTCAGGTGAGATAAAGTTAATTTAATTTATGCAAGCTGTTAATAAATTCACCTCTTCCGATAAGCTTTTTCTACAAAATTTAAAAAGGAAATATCCAAAGACTATTTCGACATGTTCTATTTTCTTTTACAATAGTTCTATGTCCTTACATACTGGCAATAGGAAAGTATGTGTTAACAGTCAATAAAAAAGTTGTTACAGTTTCGTCATTACTTTCCTCTTTTTCAGCCTGTAGAAATAGCAACCGCCACGGTGGCAATACATGATATGTCGGTGATATCTGTTGTGAAAGCAACGGAAATGCGACCTCGTCTAATTGAAACTACTAATGAGCAGTATTATTCGCCAGGAAGTAAGTATTAGGAAGAATGACTTGTATTCAATTCGTTCTCAAGGACGAGTACCAAAGGGCTACTTCGGAGTTAAGGTTCCGAGTAGGCCAACTGTGTACTTTAGGTCAAGTGTGTTAACTGTGTTAAATATTAAAAGGACGACAGCCATACGTGCTCAAGATATAATCATTTTAACTTGTCCAAAAGAGCCATTGAGTTGGATACTGTTGGGAATGTATTAAAAAGTGTCCTGTCGACCGAAGTTGTTGTGTGGTCTAAGGCGTCAGGCCAGTATTTCCAAGGTTTTGGGGTCGAATCCCGGGTGGGACATGATTGTATTTTATTTTTAGAAACTTTAACAGGTAATAAAATCGAAACGAGCCAAAGTTGATAGTTACAAAAATGGCTCAAAGATACAAAGATATTCTGTTAAAAAAAAGTACTCATACAAAGTACCAAGTTAGCCTACTTTGGACCTTAACTTCGAAGTACCACTTACTTTGGCACTCCTCCTTGTCAACATACGCTTTGAAATTTCAATAATAATTTCTGGTAAAATTCAGGCATTGCATGAAACGGTACTAATCAAAACCAGGTAGCTTTAAGTTTCCAATATTACTTAGAATATAAAGAATAGTTAAAATTTTATCATTAACTGAGGGGATCAGTGTGAGGGGAGCAATCCCACAAAGTCAGTAAGGTCTTAATTACCAACTATTTCCGTTCTTTGGACATTTTTCTTCAATCTGATGAACACTGTTTGTTGTCGGATCAACCTCGGAGACTGCAGAGTCCCTCCTGCAATCATCAGATTGTAGACAAATGTCAGGGGAATGCAAATAATTGGTAATCACGACCTTATTTACTTTGTGGTATAGCTATCTCTTGCGTGAGTACTTCAATTATTCAGATTCACGTTCTTGTTACTTAATCTAATATTCGTCGAAACTTCAGTGTTATGATTTCTGGACATGAAGGAAGGATATCCCTAAAGCTAAGGCGTGCCCCGAAGCTACTACACGTAGTGGGACATACACCTGAAATATAGAGCACTCTAGCAATGATGTTTTCAGTGCTTTGCAGCACCTTTCAAGCCCAAAGGCAAGCACTCCACTACGTCTGACTCTAATGAAGGTAAACACAAGGCGGCAAGGAAAAAGATTTATTTAAACAGAGGATTAAAAATATAAAGAACAACCCTACACCTCTACATGCTGTTCGCAACATTAGCCATTTACATTCCAAGTATTCTTATACACATGATGTACATATTATTTGGAACGATTATAACTTATTTATACAATTAGTTTCCTTTCTTAAACAAATAACTTTTTAGCAAAATAAAATCACATTTATTTGATAATTTAACACAAACAACAATTTTTTCCTATACAAAAAGATGCTCACTTTTGTTTTCCGCTAGCAAAAGTAATGACATCTTGCGTCCTCCTCGCGAAACTCCAATAAATACAGAATTAACACAAACATTGATTAATGACTTTTAAAATCTTATCCAATCCTCCAACTGTATTTAAAACATTCGTTAAACAAACAATAGTCAATAAACTACTATTTTTCTTCATTTAATTTTCTTAAATCATTCCTGAATTGAGTTATTGACTCTTTTAGTTCCTGAAAGATAGGGTCATATCATATATGCTCTGTTTCTAATAAATAAATTATTGAATTTTAATTGTATTTTCGATTTATTTAATTATTAAAAGAAATATTTTTCTTATATAATAACATTCATTTAATTGATTTAACAATTAAATATTTTTAATTTTTTTATATATATAACAAATAAATATTTTTTAATTTATATATATATATATATATTTCTTTTAGGTTTAATAACCATCATATTAGTTTCATATAGTCAAACTCCTTATAACTCTTTGTTCAAGAAAACATATAAAAACTTTTAATTATTATTAAATTCTCATAACATTTTCTTAAACATTTATAATTCACATGATTTTCTCCTTGATTAATTCATAATTAACTTAAAACTTGCAGAACTTTCAATTATCTTAACATAAGTTTTAATTATTTACCATAATTATATTCTTTATCACATTAACATGATTTATTTCTTTTTCCATTCTAAAAGGATTTTAGAATTCACAACAAAATAATAAACATTGAGTTCGCATTCCTTTTATCAATCTTATTAATCTTCAAAAACTCTTATGAAATTCTCCTTAAAATTTTCAACAATTTTATATTTCTTAATGTAATATAACGCTTCCATGCACATATTCCGAAATTTCATATAATCTCCTTTACTTCGATTCCTTATAATATGTGTTAACCATCTCATCAAATAATTTTGATGCTTGTAATTTTTACTCTTTAAATGTTCCATCTGTAACGTCGTTACTTCTGGTCTTTCTCTCATGCTCTTTTCATCTTGTTCCGTCTTGACTGCATGAGATTGATTATATGGCATTTGGATTTGATTATTTCTTAAATAGATTCTCTCATCATGAAAAGTGAAAGTGACATACATTGTAACTATTACATTGACATACATTCTAACTCATCGAAACATTGTAAAAAAAATCTCCTAAAATCACTTCATGTGGGCAGTCTATTACAACAAATAGTTCTAGGTTTATCCAAAAATTCTTTTTGATTTCATCAATTTTCCATCAGCTGTTCTGATTTGAGTATATCCCTCTTTTGTCCTATCTAGTCTTATAGCTGGATGGAGAGTTCTCAATGTTTCAAATGTAGCTTGTTGTATCAGCGAGAAAGAAGCTCCTGGGTCTAGCAAAGCATTCACTAGGGTGTCAGCTATCATAACCGGTATTTTTGCTCTTGTATTCTTTTCTTTGGCATTTCGCTCATCATCGCGCCATACATTTTCTTCCACAGTTTTTCAACTGATTAGACTTATTATACCACTTCCACTTCCTGATTAGACTTGTTATACCTTTCTTCAAAATGTCGTAGGAATAGTTTCCTTTTCTCTGGGGTAGAACGAAAAATTTTCAGATTCGCAGTTTTCTTTACGCTGTCGCAGAACATCTAGTAATACTATTGTAGCTACATTGTTATATAAATTGACAACTACATAGGTCTTTCAAATAGGTTGAATAATTTGGCTATTTGTTTCTCATTTGCCGAACTCAGCCAATGAAACTTTCTGTAGACTATCGAATCCCTTTCGATAACATCTTTACCACTTTTCCTCCATATGTGCCTCCGTTGTCTTCCTAAAGCCTTGGTTCTCAAATGTTGGTTGTCTATATGTGCGTCCTGTAAAGATGTTATCATCCGGCTCACAAGATTAAAAAATATATCATGTGATGCTGCATCTAAATATTCCGATATAGTGTTGTTCATGTATAAAACTACTTGATTCAGATACTGACTCCATTTTGTGTGTTCTTGTTTGCACAATACTTGTAAGATTCTTCCGACTTCCCGATTATAGCGCTCCACGGGACTACTCTATGGATGATATATTGTTGTATCTGTTGGATGTTATTTTCTTGGAGGAATTCTTGCCATTTTTCAGTAATAAATGCAGGACCATTGTCCGTTAAAACTTTCTTTGGTGCACCATAACGTTTGACAAAGTCTTGAAATCTCTTAATCACCTCCAATGCTGTCGCCTTTTTCATCGCATACAACATAACAAATTTTGTACCAACTTCTATCATTGTTAAAATATAATAATGACCATCAGATACCGGTAACTTGTCTATTATTATATTTACAGAAACCATATAGAGAGGATTTTTTACTCTTATCGATTTTTCTGTGTGTAACACCCCAGTTAGATCGGGTTTAGTTTCCATACAGATGTGGAAATCATTTACATAATCCCTTGTCGTGTCATATTTTCACAATACATTGTTTTCTGCAAGATCTTTAAAGTTCTTCGGATGCCAAAATATCCCATTTGGTCATAATTTCGTCTGATCATTTTGTGTGTGTGTCTTTCGGGAATGACTAATCTCCATGGTTTTCTCTTCCACAATTTAATCTATGAAGCTTGGTTTTCCCATTTAAACTTGTTATGTATTCCACTGCATTTCGGTTTGACCTTTATCTCTTGAATGATTGATTGTAAATGCTGATCTTGCTCATACCCGTGTTGCAAATTACTTAGATCCTCAACGCAAACCAAATGTGTTGTCGGTAATCTTGTGGTGCCCTACTCAAAGCATTTGCAATTTGGTTGTGTCTTCCTTCCATATGTTTCACCTCAAAATCACCCAAGTAACACAAAGGTTGGTCATGTCTTTTATCCGCCCTATCAGTTTAAAGTAGGTAATGATTGGGGTCTTATTGACTCCTTTATAGTTTCATTCCGTCCTGTATTGCTTAACGTTTCTTGGTAATTTAACCTATCTCTTCTTCCATTGGATTGATCATTCTCTTCATTCGATTGTCTCTGGTTCCTCTCCAACGCACAAACATTATTAGAAGGTAAGTCGTTTCTTGAATACTGTGAGGTTCTATTGACATTTCTATGATCCTTTTTGTGCATTCGACTACCTTGGTTGTTATACAACCTACCATAGTTATTCCTGTTTCGATTTACGTGTGGGTTTCCATTTTCAAAATTCCGTGCATAAGAATTTCTGGTTATTTATCTCACTTTTTCTTGCATTCTTCTCGTTTCGGTTTGTTCCATGTTTATCTTATCGATCCTGAGCATGTACTTAACCAACATGTCTAATTTCTCCGTTTCTACCATTGGTAAATTCCTCTGAATGTAGGCTGGAAGCATCCTTATAATATCCTCAGCAGTATTGGAATCAATAATAGATTTATCATTCTTTCGGAATTTGTCCAATATGTATACTTGATTCTCAAGACTAGGTACAGAATCCCATCGAACATTTGTTCTTATTAATCTCTCTTTTGTTCCCTCATGGTCTCGTCACTAGCATAAGTTTCTAAAAAATACCCAGCAGAAAATTTTGAAATCTGACATACGGTTCCGTTGTGCTTGAAACCACCCCGCCGCTTTTTGGGTCATCACATTTTGAATGAGATTCATCCGACTACTTTCATCTAGTTTCAGGCATACAATGTTAGCTCCCTTAGATATGCTGTTGGACTTCGGAGCGTTATGTCGCCTTTCCATCGTGGGACCCTTTTAATTTCCTTTAAGGATGGTTCTTTTACTGACCCGTGCTTAATTTGTTGGATTAATCCCGATACAAAGTTTTCCTTCCACCTTTCTCCATAACTCATATCATCATTTCGGTTTATTCTCTCAATTCCTTGGGTATTGTGTCTTCCCTCTGGGCTACATCCTCCGCTCGTCACAGGTTTGGGCCTTCTTCTTCTTCGTTCACATTATTGAGCCATTGGGGGAGATGAACAGAAAATATGGTTCCTTTCTTCCTTTTTTGGAAAGTCCTGCTTTCTGGTTGTTCACAGCAATCTCCTTTCCTCTTCATTCTTCTCTGCTCTCCACATTCTTCATTTAAAGACATTCACTCGCACACATTCATACGAAGATATAAGAACTCTTTGACCTCTAGTTGCGGTTTCCTCAACTTTTAGTATGTTTGTTAATACGTTATTTGTTCCACGAAATATAACACTATCGCCAAGCATGGTTCCCTCCAGAAATATACGCATTTACACTTTCACACTAATCGAATGTCTCTCACCGGGTTCCAGGCGAGGCACTCTTTGTTGCTGGAGTTCCAGCAACACCTCATTGATGCTGATGTTTTCATTTTTCTTGAAGGTAGTTATTTTCTTTCTTGATATATTAGTTATTACTTTTAGTAGCATACGGTTTGCTATTATAGTGCATTTTACTTGATTTTCACCATTATGGCGTTATAGTGTGTACTTTCAGAGTCTTTGCCATCAAGGTTGACCCGATCGCGCGCGCCTGTTTGCCAGCAGAGTCCAATTATGGTTCACTAGATGTAACACTTATGAGATAATTTACGGATCGTAACGGCCCAGAGTGCGCCTCCCGGCCAGGTATCTACTCCTATAAAATGCAGATACTTTACCTGTCGTCCTCCGGAGGACCGTCTCCAGTTCGGGTCTTCTCAGAACCTCTGTGGGTCTCTCCCCCAGGAGGGGTCTTTGGTCTCTAACCGGTTCTTCTGTCTCTCTACACCTGAGGACCACGTGGTAAGGGGAAGCAATCACCCCGCAGACGCGGCACATATTATCTTTAACTAGTTTTAAATCCTTCAGTCTCTGACGGTAGGGCCCATGACCAGAAAACGAAATTCAGTAGACCTCCTTCCAGTTCTAGGTTAATGTTTGCCCTCTCTGCTACTTGTGGAAACATGTTGAACACTCTTCTAGCCTTAGAAGTTTCATTCCAGAATCTTTGCCACTCACTGGTCAGTATCTCTTTAATTTCTCCCTTACTTTCTGCTATCTGATGTAAGATGTCCTTAATTTTATCTCCTCTTCCTTTAACCAGTACGCGGCTCCCATCCTTTTAATTTGAAGATGCATGGGCATGGTCGCGGTCGCCACCTGGACTGCCTCCACCGGAGTGGTTCCATAGGCTCCTTTAAAACTGAGTAAGATTTCTCTTTGAGATCTGTTGATAATTTCTATTTATCTTCTATCGTCCATCCGGTGGCACCAGGCGCTGGCTGCATATCAAACAACGGAGCGAATTATGACATCGTGGTACATTCGTATGATATTGATTGGTATTCTATAGTCGTTGGTAGCGATATTTACAATTTTATGTGATATTTTAAGAGCTTTATTTTTTATTGTAGTCACATGGGATTTAAAATTTAAATTTTCATTGAGTAGGACATCTAGATATTTTATCTCTTTCTCTCTTTTAATGGTTTTCCTTTCTATCTCCATTATTGGTCTCCTATTGAAATTCAGTTTACCCTTAAATATTACATATTTCGTTTCTTCAGCTGATATTAATAGTTTATTGTTCTCGCACCACGATGCCATTTTTTTTCCAATGATATGATTTGCTTTATCTTGTTGATGTTTCCTGCTTTTGTCCTTTATTACGACCGCCAGATCGTCCGCATATCCCACGATCCTTTCCACTTCCAGTCCGTTCAGCAGTTCCAGACATGGCTGAAACATCACATCCCACACAATCGGCCCCAGCACTGAGCCCTGCGGGCATCCTTTCGTCGGAGCCTTGCTCACGATGCCATCAACCGTCTCTATTTCTATTGTTCTGTTTTAGAAGTAATCTTTTATTGTTTTCCATACATTTGGGTGAACCCGAATGTTTTTCAATTCCCTCAAAACTGATGACCACCGAACGTTATAAAATGCGCCGGCAATGTCAAAGAAGATTCCCATGACTTATTTGCAATTATCCTGCTTTAATCTATTTACTGCCTTCAGAACTCTTTCATTGCGTCTTCAGTGGATTTACCCCGATGAAAGCCATATTGCATGTTACAGAGTTCTAGGTTTTCTCTTTTGTCATATATTCTGTTAGCTAATACTTTTTCAAAAATTTTGCTGATTACGTTAACTAAGCATATCGGTCTGTAGATTTGGGATTCGTCTTTGACTTATCCTGTCCTTTATACAAAATAATGAAGTTTGCTTTTTCCCTTGTTTCTGGGAATCTTCCTTGACGTAGGCATTAATTGTATAATTTTGCTAAATATGGCGCCCAAAATTGCTCTAAAGATTTGTAGATTTCGTTTTGAATTCCGTCGGAGTGCGGTGCATTGTTTGCTTTTAGTTACTTTAGTGCGGCCTTTACTTCTTCATTGGTTATAGTTGATAGTTCTTGTTCTTCGCCTGCTTCTGGGGGTTGCCTTACTTCTTGACTGATTCTTGAGTGCTCCTCGTTGTCGTTCTCTTCGCTATCATCTGGAAATAATTTAGTAAAGATTAGCTCAATCGTTTGCTGCCAATTCATTGTAAACGTTCCATCGTCTTTTTAAATGTATTCATTACCCCTTTTGTTTTTATTTTTTCCATTACTATATTGTAAGTGACAACAAAACATAGTTGCACGTCTTGCAATTAAGATCAGAAAAAACACTGAACTGCTGAACAAGACTATATTATTCGTAAAAAATAAATTACACGTAAGGTTTGACCTTCTAGCAAAGATCCTCATCAGACATACAATCTGATTGTCTGATGAGGATCTTTGCTAGAGTGTATGTCTGATGTGTATTTCTGATGAGGATCTTTGCTAGAAGGTCGAAACGTTACGTGTAATTTATTTTTTACGAATAATATAGTCTTGTTCAGCAGTTCACTGATTTTTCTTATATTCTAAGGCATACCCCAAATGTCCTTGCATAGGGTTTTGTCCACGAACTTTCCCCAGGCATTCTTTTTGTTTTCAAATAGTTCTCTTTCAAATTCTTGTTTTATTTGCCAATATTTATTTAATCTTTGTATTTTCAGTTCGTGGTCCCTGGCTGTTTTATAACTTCCTCTACTTGCTTTTAGTCTCCGTTTAAGTTTACCTAATTTGTGGGACCAGAAAGGTTTCCTGTTGTTAGTTTTATTTGTTTTTGGCGCCACACTTGCGATTGCTTTTTGCGTAACTTTCTCTATCTTCTCTACGATGTCATCCAGATCCACTTCCCGTTCTATTTGAGGTAGTTCCAGTTTGTTCATTAATTTAGTGTAGTTTAGTTTTTCGTACTATAGTTTAATTTACTGGATTCTTCTTCTTCGTTGTTGTTATTTTTGTCTTGTGTAAAGTTAATATAAAAGCTAATGGCGCCGTGCTGGCCCATCGTTGCGTGTTCCAACACACTCCACTCCTGTATATTCCTATGTATATTACCTTTTGTCATCGTTATATCTATGTTACTCTCTGCCCCTGCCCTGCCCTGGAATGTCGGTGGCTTATCCTCTTTATTATGGACTACGAGTTGGTATTATTTAATTGTGTCCTCATTTTTCTCCCCATTTCCACCTGTTCCAAGGCAGTGCCAGAGCGGGGACGTAGCATTGAAATCACCTAAGCTAAATTAATTTCCCCTATAGAACCCTTCCAAAACTGGTTCCAGTTTATTTACAAAGATGTCGGCCGACATAGATAACTGGCAGTAGAGGTTCACAATCTTTATTTGGGTTTTTCCAAGTTTTAGGCTGAATGTCTGTATCCACTTACATGTGTTTAACACATATGTGTTAAAAATGCATTTAAAGCGTACACGGGAAGAACGATCGAGATATATTTTTGAAAGTTGTGAGATAAAAACAACGCATTTTAAAGTGTAAACACTTGAAAGTAAAATTATTTTTTTATTCTACGCATGTCTTCGACCTCAAGCAAAAGATTTTTAAATTCAAGTTTTTACCCTTTAAAATGCGTTTTTTTTCTCACAACTTTCAAAAATGGACCATAGTCGTTCATCCGGCGTAGCCTTCATTTAAATGCGTGACTTCTTTACAAAACATGGGCAGCTCCACAAGCGTTTAGTTTAAAACACGGCCAGGTCCAGTGTAACCAATCGAAGCACAGTATTCAGCCAATCACGCTGAATCACAAGAAAACGAAGAAGAGGATCTGTGTGAATGTGCAACCAACAATGACGATGAATACGATGAAGTTCTGGAAATTGTAAATTAAAGATTTTTCTATAGAAAAGTAAAAAATGTGCTAAAATGTAACACAGAAAGCTTGTAATGTAAATGTGTTTTATTAAGTGTTTTATCTTTTTAAGAAACAACCTCAAGAAATCACTTTCATAGTTTCATGTTTGCGGTTTCTGTTACAAACACGGCCACGTCTACACCTTGGTTACAAACCTGGCCACGTCCAATTTTGTTTTGTAAATAACTAATAAATTTTTAATATAATGTATCACATCTCTTACACATTCAATTTTAATTACATATTGGTATCCAAATGAAAAATAGCAACATTAACCTATAATAAGCGGTTTTTGCACGCTTTTAGAAAATTTTGCAAAGTGGATCTGGCCGTGTTTGTAACTAGGCAACACATATGTTAATTAAAAGTCCAACGGATAAAAGTGATATTGAAAAATAAAACAAGTTGAGGTAATGTTTCTATATATAACCCCGAAATATATATCACACAAAATTGTCATGTTTTGGTACAAAGAGACATTGGACCGTAATATGTCCAATGTCCATGCACTAAATATGACAATGTTGTGTCACATATATTTCACGTTATATATAAAAGATTACCTCGAATTAGTTACATTCGTCAATGCCACTTGTAAACATTAGCTTCTGGAGTCGAT
>JAGDQP010065684.1:0-11388 GCA_022664845.1 Lepisma saccharinum | reverse complement strand
TACATAAAAGTATTTGCTCATCTATTTTACGTCTGTTATTAAGGCTAGTATCATTGAACTCAGTTACAAAGTTATTATATGAGATTCTATTTTCAATTGCAGATTGTTTATACTTTTTGTAATACAAGAAACGTAAAAACCGTTTCTGAAGGACTCCACTTTTTTTCACATGACATTTAAGCGAGGTTGACTGTATGACTGAACCATACCCTAGTTTACTTCTTACCATGTGACTAGAAAGGATTCTAAGTAAATAGATATTATTCAAATATAATGCATTTCTGCGCAGAAAACCCAAATTCCTGAAGGCACCATAGATTACGTATTGAATATGGTCGTTGAAAGTTAAATGTTCATCAATAATAACACCTAAATCCTTAATTGTTTCTAGTTTGTTAATTATTGTATTTCCAATTCTATAATCTGTCAGAAAGTTGCATTTTGCTTGGAGAAAATCATATAACAACACTTTTTCAAATTTAGCTGAAAACATTTTTTTTCCAGCTCAATTACATAAAGCATCAGTATCTCTCTGGAGGACTTGTCAGTCATCAACAGCTTGGACTTCAGCATATATCTTTATGTCATCTACATACATTAAAAAACTTTCAAATTTAATGGTATTTTGTAGATCGTTAACAAACAACAATGGACCTAAATTAGACCCCTGAGGTACTCCTGAGTTAGTTACATATTCAAATTATTTAAATTGTTGGTACACCACGAACTGCTTACGAGGAGTAAAATATGAATTAAAGAGCTACAAATGGAGATGATAGATCAAATTTAGATAACTTTGTCAATAATAGAGCATGATTAACCTTCTCGAAAGCCTTCGAAAAATAAAAATATATTGAGTGTATTATTGATCCATTATTTAATGCTGAATATATATATATATATACATATAGTAAGTAATTTACTAAGTTAGTCATTGTGGACCTAGAAGGAATAAAGATATGTTGATTTACAGTAATATAACTTTTAACATAAGTCAGTATACGATTGTATAAAATTTGTTGAAATACCTTAGCAGGTGCACATAGAATTACCACTGGTCTATAATATTACCACTGGAATTATACTGCAGAGACTCGTACTCTCTTCCTTATATCAGAAAAACTTTTCGTTCTTAATATTAAATTATAAATAGTACACAATGGTGTACTATGAGAACTTCAGATCATGGCTTCAGAGATGGAGGTATCTTGTCAGGTCCGCTAGATATTTTTCGGTTTCAATTTTTTAATCGGATCTCTATATTTTTTAAAGGTAAACTATTCACATTCTCAATATCAGGATCTCCAGATACCGTGAATCTTTGGCGAGAGCTTTCATAGATAGATTTAAAAAAATGTTGCTGATCTGTTGGCAATATCAGAATCTGTATTTAATATTTTGTTATTGTAGTTCATAATGCTGTTACTATTTTTTATTTTCTCTCTCTTATTTTGTACTAAATTCCAAAAAGATCGAGTATCATATTTAATATTTTCTTTATAATTATTATAAGCTTTTCTCTTCAATTTCTTTCGAATTTCACAAAATAGATTTTTTCTTATATGCGATTTCACTTGAGGAACATTTTTTTAATACGAAATCTACAATCTGTCTGATAGAAATAGTCAGTTGCACATTCCACATGATTAAAAGCACCCAATGCACTGTAATCTGCGTCACGAAACATCGTATATAACTTTAAGAAATCAGCTCGTTTCAAGTTATATTTCAAAACATGATTGTTTCTAACGTAAGTGAACTGGTTCTTTACTTTCAGATTTAAATTTAATACAGGGTGATGAATGTCTGGCTTAACAAGAGGATGATCGTCAAAAGAATTACAATATTACTCTTAACATTGGTAAAAAATCAACTCGAGAGTTTTGTTATTTTCATTCCCGATATAACTTATTGATTGTAAATTATAATGATGTAACAAATTACACAAAGTTCCATGTTTATTTGTTTCCCTTCTTGATAATGTACTCTTACAAAGAAACTAATTGCTTTCACTTTATTATACAGAGCTTGAGATAAACTCTCCAAGAAACTAGCTTGCTTCGAATCTTGAAGATCGTATCCACAATTAAAACTACGCCTTCCACTTTCGTTTATTCCTTTGTTATTGATATCTATCTTTACCATGACAACGATTTGAAGAGTTCGGAAATAAGTAGAGAAAAGACATTTCATGAAAATAACTCTCAGCATAAAGATTCCGTGTACTTCGTTACGTGTTTCCGAACAAGCCCAGACTGGACTGTTTTTATATCTCCTCTTATTCACTACTGCTCATACGGGAGCATTAAAAAGGTATAATAATGCAGGTTAGGTTAGATAAAATTATATAATGTAAATTAACTCAATCAATTTCCAATATTAAAATCATGTAACAGAATTCCTGGAGAAACCATACGATCTTTTGTTAGTGAACGAGCTACACATTGAACCACTTTGAAAAGATATCCACGTATAAATCACCAAATACTTTAATGAGACGAAATATCAATCTCTTCACAAACACTGTAGCTTTGCAATAAAAATTATTATCATTTATCAACTCTTATTCATCATGCGTACAAATATTTTGCTCAAGTCATTCCAGAACATTCATCTTATAATATCGTACACTCTTCGGTGTAATTTCCGTTTATACCTACTTTTAGATAAATTACCTGTATTTCTAGTGCGACATACTGTTATATAAGAAAAATCAGTAAACACGTGGATACGAACAACTGACAAATGAGAAACGAAATTACTGCTTCTTTCTGATAGACGTGTTGACCAAGTCAACTTTTCTTCAATTTTTTTTATCACTAATTTTTTATCTCATCTTCCATTTTTACATTCTTTTCTTTAGTTCACAATGGTTCGTGGTGTCCTCAAATCTTGCAACGTTAATTTATTTCATTTCCCAACGTCATGCAATGAAGGAATTTTGCACAGCGTGTTAACTCGGGTGACAATAGAATATTCCAGTTACTTTCATATATTTTAAATGCATATTTTAATATTTTTTTAGTATTGACTTATTTATCCTAAAATAAATACCAGACTGCAACGATCTTCTGTTTGACTGGTTGCAGAACACTTTGAGATTTGGGTCACAAAACATTAGCTTGAGAGAAAATATCCGAACACCAAAATAACTCGAAAAGCAAATAATGAAAATAAATAAATAAATAAGTATATACTTTTCTTAAACAATTCGTACTAAAAAGCAAAATATAATTTTGTTTATGCTTGACTAAAAAGCGTGGGACTCGTCACTTCAAGAATTTATAAAGCGACTGTACTCATATATGAGTTTGCGATACATACTTTTCTTTTTAGTCATGCCTAAACAAAATTATTGTTTATTTGTTAGTACAAATTGTTAAAGAAAAGTGTGTCTTTAAAATATTTTATTTATTATTTGTTTTTTTATAAACTTTTCTTTAGTTCACAATTGTTCGTCGTTTCTTGAAATCTTTACAATGTTAACTTAAACTCATTTCCCTACGTCATACAGCGATGAAATTTTGTACAGAGACATAAGTTGGGTGACACTACAATATCCCATTGTTACTTACGTATATCTATATATTTCAAAAGTATATATATTTTTTCAATATGGACTTCTTTATCCTAAAATAAATACTAACCTGCAACGATGTTGGGTTTGACTGGCTGCAGAACACTTTAGGACTTGGGTCAGAAAAGGATTAGAAAAGATTAGCTTGAGAAAAAGTATCTGAATACCGAAATAACTCGAAAAAAAATAATTAAAAACTTTTTAAAGACATACTTTTCTTAAACCATTCGTACTAAAAAGTAAAAAACAATAACTATATTTATGCATGACTAAAAAGAAAAGCATGCGGCGATTGAAAAATTTATAAAATGACTGTATATGAGAGAGTTTCATGCTTTTCTTTTTAGTCATGCATAAACAAAATTATTTTTTACGTTTTAGTTCGAATTGTTTTAAAAAAGAATGTGTTAAAAAAATATTATTTTATTGTTTTTAAAAGCCACTTTTGCAAGGTTTTCTGTTAACGCCAAGGATGACTTACACTGAGTTTCGATTCGTCTACAAGAATGTTCACTAAACTATGATGCAACGTTCTTCTATAGTATACTATTACAGGAAGTGCTATCGAAACTTTTTTTTTCTTTCGAAAAAGGGAAAATGGAAATGAACTTTGGAAAAATGTAATACTGTATTACAGTCTTTCATACTAATTATGCTATTTTAAAGTATCAAGTTTGTTTTAAAAAATATCAGTGTTGTTTTTAATTTTCACAGTAGACTAATAAACAATCGTCAAAGGATAAACTTAGAAAAATTTCCAAAACGGACTCGGAAATCTACGATCTCGCTTTAACTGGACAATTTTTGTCTACATGAAAGAAAGAATGTTAAAAAGATAGTGATTCTGGCCTTTAAGTTACGATTCGGTTGGTATATAAACTTTAATATATCCACTTTCTTTTAGGTGGGTCACTATAGCAGCTGTTGACTGTTCGACCTGCTGCTATTAAACGAGTACAATGTCTCTAAATCCACAAAGATCAATTCCTCAGGCGGGATTCGAAGTCAAGATCTTTTGAAAGGAGTCACAGCGTTCTTTTCCATACGATTACCGAGGTTGACACCATTTGCTTGGTATTGCTGAGATCGCGAAAATTTCAGGAAGGATTGTAGTTCCCTGAACTCATTCAAAGGAACTCCCAATTACGAAAGGAACGAGCACTGAAATACTAATTCGTAAAGAATATTAATGGAGTCTTCCGATATCGATAAGAATAATGGAATATTTGTGGCGGTATTCTAGAATGTGTCAGGAAACTAGCATTATGCTCATTATCCGAGTATATTTCGATCAAGGGGCTGCTATATCGATCAGGGGGGAAGGGACAGGTTAATACGATCACGATTTGCAAGCTTTTTTTAGTCTTTACCGCTGAAATACATTAGACTTCCAACTCATGGCAGTACTGGTATTCTGATCAACACACCCCGTTCTGATCTAAGTAGACCCCGGGGTATCCTATGCTTTCGTATAATAGATATTTCTATACAGTATGTAATCCGTTTGTGACTCAGCTTCCGCTGTCTATGTAATAGGCTACAGTCATAGAATTTGGATACGCACTCTCTAGGCTCGAGTCCTACTGCCAGTTATGCGGAGTAACGTATTCTTGAGTTTGCTTAGGCTATACTCTTCAGGCAAAAGCCGAAATTTTATTTAATATCTTCTTGTCTCTTTTATTTTTCTTCAAGAAGTGTTCGCGGAAGGACATTATCTTTCAGGCTTGGGGTTGGCTTAAACCATAACTGTCTGCTTACGCTATATACGTTGTTTGAATTGAGGGGCTTGCTGCAGAAATGGTGTAGCCCACAAATAATTATTTTCATGGTTTAGTGTTTTTTCGACATTGAGCAAAGATTTATATCCCAAAATATCACATTAAGTCGGCTCGAGTCAAAGATGTAAAAAGGCCATAAATAAATTCTAATTCAAATCACCCTAAGTACCTTCAATAGTTTTGCTGGCAATAATACTGGATTTACCATGTACCTCTAGCTTGAGGACCCTTTTTTCTAAGCAATTTTGTAATATGGGCTACCCCTCAATTGTAATTAACGATCCAAACCTTCCAAAGACAGGACCAAAATTATCTTTTTAAAGTGAACTCGGAAGCATTCACTTCAGCACACCCCACCGCATTTGAATCCGTAACCACGCGTACAGAAAGTGAACTTGCTAGCCACATGGACAACCGATATGACCTGTTTAGCCCATAGTGAAAGGTGTGAAATATTTCGTGCCTTTACACGCTCTTTACAATGACGGTAAAAATTCAAGAAAACTTTAAAATCGGCAAAGGAATGATATGAATTTCAATTTCAGATTGAACAATATTAAAAATATATCCTTTTCTTGTATATTTTTTTAGTAAGACATATTTTGATCGTTTCTGTATTTTTGTCTACATTTTGTTCACAATACGTCCTGATGATAAACACAAGCAAACTTTTTCTTCTTCTATCGAATGTCTCTAATGTATATAAGGATAAAATGTGACAAATTTAGTGAGATCTTAAAGCACGTTAAAACAAAAGACGTTCAGAAAGACCACCTGGATTTTAACTTCTCTTCCGCCATTTCCCTCCTCTCTCCTAGGCTACTCAAACCGCTTATTAAAATACTCAAACTGGTGTACAGACTGGATCTTCAAACAGTGATTGGAGAAGAAAAAGTATAGAACTGATTAAAGGTTCACTCATTTTGTTTTTAGTGTACAAGAAGTGCGTTTTTTCCTTTACAGTGCAAGTGGAGTAATTGAAACACACTCGCGCTTTCAAAAAAGAAGTGAAAAGTACTTGTGGTAGAGATAGGCTAAGTGAAAAAGATGAAGCTAGAAAACGGAATGTTTATATAAGCACACGTGTGCACACCTGGACATTCATATTCAAATGGTACTCCGTCATCACTATATAAACGTAAGGAAAAAAAAATGACAAGATGTGTTAGGATAAGAGGTAACACAGAAAGAACTAGTGAAGTTGTTACACTGTAAAAAAAAATGTGCATTATTTTTAGTTATGGAAGCTCGTCTTACACCTCTCAAGTGAGCCAATTTTTTGTCCCTTGATGTATACTGCATAGTTTTTCATACCATTCAAAGTACCATTAAACGCTTTAGATAGGCTACGAACAGAAGTGTAAAATCGTTGACGGGAACGGGGATAGATCCGGGGTCATCTTGTCAATGCTTTAATTATCGTTTTAACCAACTGTTACCAAGAGATTTAGAACAGGAGATACGGATTTAACACAAAAGCCACTATTCTCCTGCGTTCTAACTTGATAGTGTGAGGTTTCCCTAAAACCTATAAGTAGAATTCAATTCAATTTCAATTCTAAATAGTCGAATCTTTACTATTGGCGAAGAGAGATATTTAAAGCTCAAAGTAGTAAGAACTGTGATAAACTATTGAAAGCGTACAAAAAGAAAGGAAGAAAGAGAAAAAGGAAATTTAACATATTACAAAAGTTACAATAATTTAAAATGAGACCACTTATCGCAGTGTGTACATTGCATCCACACATTTAAATACAAATTACTTAAGTATATACATATTGCAGATATCTAAATAGTAAATGAAAAATTTATTATGTTTAAATGATGCTATATAGTTTTTCTATTTATTTTTTATGTTTGTGTCTGTGTGTGTGTATACACTTTATATTACTTCTTTCTTTTTCCTCTGATATGATTTTGCAGGCTCCAATTCGTCTTAAACAAGCTCCAGTAGTCCATTTTTCTTGTCTCTCCTCCTATCTTTTCGTTGCGTACAATTCTCCATGTTTTTATTGAGGTTATCCACCCAATTTGACTCGGTCGCGAGTGGAAAGTTGTCTTTTTTTTTTCTCAAGAGTTTTATCAGAATTGTCTCATCTCTCTTGCTCTCCCTCTTTACTCGTTCCCAACAAGTTTTATCTTCCAAGAGACTTGGCCCATCTCCTTAGGTCTCTGGCTCTCTATTCCTCTCATTTTCTCTCTTCTTGCAGTTTGTAACCCACCCACCCCCCATAGACATCCACCCCATCAACACACTACCATCACCACCGTTTTTTACGGTGTTCAGCTGAAATAAAAAAAAATTAAAAAAAGGAAGAGAAAGAATGGCGGGAAAACTCGGAAACCCGTCACACCAATTAAATCCTCAGTGGCTTAGTTTCGCGAAGCGCGTAATTTAATCCTGAAACACATGTTTTATTTCCATTGCTTTTTCTTCTTCTTTTTTATTGTTGCTATTGTAAAAAATATGTATAGACCAACTGAATCAATTTTGTACAATAATGTTAACCATTTGAAATAAAAAGAAGAAAATCAAATTGAAAATAACGAAGAAAAACTGACTGTTGGGTATTTTTTTTTGTAGAGAATATTATATCTCAATGTGTACACTGACATTAAGGTTAGCGTAAAGCAACAATTTCTTAAACTAGATGGCAGCACTACTGTTATATGTCTCTGATGTATTATTTTCGTTGCACGAAATTTCAATGCTGCTCCTACAAATTCAAGCCTAGAGAGTTCAAATTTTCAGAGAAGAAAGTTTCTAACCATTTCAAGAGTTCTATCCGTGCCGATTTGTTATTTTTGTTCATTGTTGAAAGTACTTCATTGTTATAGGTTTGAATATTCATTACGACAATCAAGCGATTTATACAGTGAACGATACAGTCGCAAGCAGAATGTGTAGCAAGCTTATTCGAACCCTGCTTTGGAATTACTATATTCTGCAATTTGTTGGGGCTTAGAAAGTGCATTGATCGTCCAATATTTCAATGAATCCAGATGTACACTCAGTTTCAAAGAAAATGGCTCTACCGAGCCAATATTCAATTATAGATTTATATGAAATGTTCCGTAGTCCCCTACCACATGTACCGGCTCGGTATTGCTAGATTTATTTTGTCGGTTTAGGACTTTGATAAGAATTCCGTCGGCCACTTTCTTTAATCTTCAGTTGGCTTCTTTTTCTAGTTAGTTTTCGTTTTCAAGAAAGAAGATTATCGTCACCAGATTGTGAACCCACAAAAGGATTTATAATAGTACATGATTCTCACAACGTGTCCTTGGCATTACCAGCTGAGGACAAATCTCTTTGGAAAACCTTAACTCATTTCTTCTACTAGACAATTAATCTCAGTTTTGTGTGAAATGAATTGAATTTATTTACGACCTTAGGCATCTATGGCCCAGGCCGGGATAGGATAGAGGAAAGAATGAGGGAAATAGTCAGCCAAGGTCTGAGTTGAAGGGGCTATCCTTGTTTTTACCTGGTCTATTAACTGAGGAAAATCCTGTAAGAACCTCAGTCAGGATGATCTGCCGCTTTTATCGAACCTAGGATCTCCTGAATACGAAGCCAACACTCTACCAACTGAGCTACGACCGCTCTGTACCTCAGTCTTTTGTATTGATGAAGTTATCTTACTGTTACTATGATATGTTCAATAAGACACACAACATTCACTACGAAGTCAATGTACATATTGTAGTCTTTTCATTGTGACTAGAAGACGATCTCTTCTTTCGAAATTTACTTTACCAAGTTTTCCTCATCTTTTATCTTAATTATTCATTTTAGGTTAACTTCTATGTTTCTTTCTCCCAGGCACGTATCCAGAATTTGGTTTTGGGAGGGGTCCCAGGGCTTCCGAAAGGAGAGTCCAAGGTGTGTCTGGGCATAAAATGTATATTAAATATGTATAATTACTTCTGTAAAACTCTGAGTTTTTTTTTTTGGGGGGGGCCGGACCCCCTGGATCCATCCCTAAATACGTTCCTGCTTTCTCCTTTAACATTTTCTCCTATCTGAAATACACAGTCAAGTACGGTAAAATAGAAATTCCAGAAAACAACGTCGCAAAGATTTTCAATCCGTACAGTAACAAAGTACTTCATTATTAATAAAAAAAAAAAGAAAGAAAGAAAGTGTGAATGAAAATGGTAGTGTCCACATGACATACCCGATACGTGGTACTTCATCCACAACTAATATCTGAGAAGAAGTACAATCTATGGATTATTTTTCTGCTAAAATTAGCGCTATTACTTTAGCTTTTCAATTACACACCTCACTGTAATGCTTTTCTCACCCTATCAAGAAAGGCATTAAAAAAATATTCCACACATGACGTGTAAACATCCCATATGTGACGATGAAATGGCTCTCTGTATATAACTAAGATATAGAAAACGAAGTTACGTCGTAACTAATTGAAAGAAAAAGAGCAAAACTTTTTTTCTAAAAAGTAAAAATGAGGAAAGAAAATTAAAGTCTAAATAGCATTGGATTAAGTTGACCGAGTTGGATGAAATAAGTGGAATGAAGGAAAGAGTAACAGAGAGAGACAGAGACTGAGAAAGAGAGAGAGAGAGAGAGAGAGAGAGAGAGAGAGAGAGAGAGAGAGAAAGATTTGATAGAATTGATGAAGCAAATTGAGAGTATTAAAAGCATCGTAAAATCCGGAAATGAGATCCCGAACGAAAATTGCCTAAAGAGCAAAAATGTAAAGAAAAAAAAACGAAGAAGAAAATAGTAAAAGAACAGGACGAGGGAAAGAAAGAGAAAGATGCAAACAAGAAGAACGTTAATCTGGGATACTAACAAGTAAAACGGGCGGATTTAGAACTGGAATGATTCTAATTTAAGACAATCAAAGTCAAAATGGAATGCTAAAGATGTAAATACGAATGAGAGAAAGAGAGAGAGAGAGAGAGAGAGAGAGAGAGAGAGGGAGGGAGGAAGAAAGTACAAGAGAAAGACTCAAGTAAGTATAGGAGAATAAAAACTTGGCCAAAGTCTTGACAGACACTGCTTAGAATTGTTAACAGGAAGACATTTTGAAAGATGTCTTTTTTTTCCTCAACTTTATTTCTTTTGTGTGTGTGTTTTTTTCTGTTGTTTTTTTTTTTGAACGTTCAAAACAACTAAATAAAAAAGAGACAAGAGATTGTTTGTGAGTCACACTGGGACTTAAACTCTGAATTGATTAAATGTTTGTCCCTCAAAATAAAGAATAATACTGCATTCTCTTAAAAGCTAAAGTCATTTTCCTCCCCACGAGAAATCTAATTTGGTTGTGATTTAATTTTGTAGGAGTAATCGTTGTCAGTGACGTAATCTAAATATTCTTTTTGTGTGTGTGTGTAAGAATTTATGCACAATCTCCTGTTCTATGGGGAATATGAAATTGGAAGTTGATGTTTTTCGAAACTTTTTTATAGTAATATGAGCCCATTCCATGAGATCACATTCCCTTATTTATCTATTGCCCAGTGATGAAGTTCCCTCACTCCGAACGAGCGTAAAGGCAACACTACGCAAATCCCGCAAAGTTTGTAGTGATCAAGATTTTGGTTGCATTGGGTAGCACTCAACTGGTGCTTTTTGTGCTACCCAATTTCAGCATTTAGGCTCCTTTTGTTCTGGAGATTGGGGACCGTGTGTGAAATTGGCACTCGAAGTAATTGGGCCAGACGAGATTTTACGTGTGTCATGTAGTACTGAATTTGGGCTGGCTGAACCAGCAATTATTAATTTCTGGACTGATCCAATAAGCGAGATAGGAACGTCAAAATTTCAGGGGAGAATCTTCATGCTCCTTCATTGAAACCTGGCTCAGAAGAGATTTTCTTGGACCAGGTAATTGGGCTGGTTGGTTTGGTTGATTTTAGTATTTGGAACTGTCAAACAAGTGAGATAGGGACGTCCTAAATTCGAAGAGGCGTCTTTACGCTCTAGGACTTAAGTTTGGGCCAGGTAATACTCAAATTGTGTTGTTCGGGCTAGCCAGTTTCAGCTTTTGGTCAGTGAAG
>JAGDQP010065682.1:0-11388 GCA_022664845.1 Lepisma saccharinum | reverse complement strand
TTCATACTTGGTCAACATGTAGTACTCGTGGGTAGCACCAGTTGACGCATTTTGGTAGCGGTGGCGCCACTAGTTTCGGCGGTGGCGCTTTTATACCAAATTTTTCGTTGTTTTTGGTACGAAAGAAATAGTGAAAATTGAGATATTTACTTCATACTTGGTCAACATGTAGTACTCGTGGGTAGCAATAGTTGACACATTTTGGTAGCGGTGGCGCCATTAGTTTCGGCGGTGGCGCCAAAAATGTGCAGGTCAGCAAATTAAACATACCCTATTCAAGGCTCCAACTACATCAGTTTGTTTTTAAGTTGTCTGAATTGTTGTAAAGTAGATTTTTTTAGTAATAAGTAAAAATGGAACCAAGCTTATTCCAAAGGCGAAATGTTGACGAATAATTTTAAAATTCTTTGAAAAGTCACCTGTTTGTAGTTTGATAATGTCAACTGTAGTACAAAGATAACAGCATTAAAGTTGAAGGAAGGTCATCACATGATAATAAAGAGCTACTCATGCGAGAATAGAGAGTCATCTCGCTTGTGAATTAAACCTATTAGATCATTGAACTGGTCTTAACAAACTATTATCTAAAAACAGGGTTTCTGAACGTGAGAGGAAATGAAAAAGTACATTTAGTCAAGGTTTTTTGTAAGCTAAAACTAACACATTTCAAAAAATGTATTTCATTTTACTTGCTTTTGTAATTACTAATGATAATGTAATTTATTGAATAGTTTTCCGATAATACAGGGTGTCCCAGAATTCTTTCCCTGATTGCAAACATTCATAAGCCATAAAATATGACACATAGACAAATACTTTTTATCTTGAATTTCATGTAACATATTCAAGTTTTTGTGTACACAATTAATAAATTTCTACGTGTGATCCTTTCGTTGCCCGAAGGATATCCAGGCAATATTCCAATTCCACCGATGTGTTGGTCAACATTACGTGAGGGATGGATGTTATGACTTCAGTAATTCTGCGCCGTAATGCTGCGATGTTGTTCACTGGTGTTTGGTAAACCTCGTCCTTGACATAACCCTAAAGGAAAGGAAGAAATCCAGTGGTGTTACGTCCGGTGATCACGGAGGTCAGTTTATGGGACCATCACGCCCGATCCATCTTCCCGGAAATGTTGTATCCAAATAGGCACGGACATCTAACCCCCAATGAGGTGGCGCACCATCATGTTGGAAAATTAAGTCCGGAATGTTCTGCATCTGTGGCACAACAAATAACTGCAACATAGGAAGATAGGTATTGGATGTGATGGTTTTTTAAGAGAAGAAAAAAAGGTCCTATGATTTTATTGTGCGTAAGAACGTACCACACGTTTAATTTTGGGCTGTCTCTGACGGTCTCAAAAACAGCGTGGGAATTCTCGGACACCTAGATCCTAGCATTGTGTTTGTTGACAACACCGTTCAAATGCTATGTGGCCTCATCTATGAAAAAGACACGTTGCAGATAGTCAACATCTTCCTCAATCGCAGACAGCATGGCAACACGAAAGTCATAACGATCACTGTGGTTGTAGAGGGACTGCACGATCTGGACTTTGTAGGCACGGAAAAGATGTTTATGTAGAGTGCGGTGCACTGATTTCTTAGGAATCTACAATTCACGTGAGCCTCTGCGGACTGACTTCTTGTGACTTCTCACGAAGGCGTCTCTCACTGTCTGAATTGTCTGCGCACTAGGTCCAGGCATGCCTGTTCTAGGGAGATCACTGGCGCTGCCTGCTTCCTTAAACTTAGCATACCACATCTTGATGCTTTTAACATCTGGTGGTTGTCTATGGTATGCCATCTGGAATTGTCTCTGGACTGCTTTTGGTGACTGTGTCTCGTGATACCAGAGCTCACATTGGGCTTTCTCCTCGTTTGAGTACATGTTTTCTGCAAATGGTGTTCTATTCCGCTGTTGTTACGTCACTGGGTCCTGTAACAAACAAAATAACAGTAAGTGTATACATAAAAACTTGAATATGTTCCATGCAATTCAAGATAAAAGAGTATTTATTTGTCTCTGTGTTATATTTTATGCTTTATGAATGTTTGTAATCAGGGAAAGAATTCTGGGACACCCTGTATAGTCAGGATATTTATTATCTAATGCAGAAAATATACTGTAATGTTTTCCAATGAAAAGCAAATGTTACACAAAATTAAAAGACAAAAAGAATTAAAATGTTAGGGAAGATAGAACAAGTTTACTAGGTAAGAGCGATATCTGAGCCTCTTTTGATTTAACCAGTTTCAAAATGTCCAGTTCAATTTTCTCCATACACATTATCAAGTCATTTGCAGTTCTACGTTAAAAGTTAGGTGTCCATCCTTGTCCTAAATACCACGTTTTTAATATACAGACTCTTTAGTAATTCGTGTAACTGAGAAACAGACCTGTAAAAATGAAGGTTTTCAAGATATTTCTATGAAATTTTCCACAATTGCTCACAACACCCTGACGTTTTAACAAAGTGAAAATAATTTTCCAAAACTAAAGTTTAACTGCCGTTTTGGGGATTCAAATTCCCATAAACCTTCCTTATGGGAAAATCAATGTTGATTCAGAGGAGCACTATTCCTTGTCTAAATGTATTAATTACCCAGAAATTAATTCAGGCGGTGATTTTTGTTTACAAAATATTACAGTTCCAGATCGAGAGAAACTCGAGAGGTGACACAATATTTATTGACAAAAATCACCGTCTGACTACATTTATTGGAAATTAATCAAATTCGACAATGAAAAGTGTTTCTTTGAATTAACATTGTATTTTTTCAAGCAAGGTTTACTTTTGAACTTAAACCCCCAAACAGGATGTTAAAATTTAATTTAAGAAAATTATTTTCACTGTGTTAAAACATCAGGGTTTTATGAGCAACTGTAGAAAGTGTCATGAAAACCTTCATTTTTACAGCTCTGTTTGTCATTTACACGCATACAGTTATAGTTATATATGTATATATTGTTAAATAGTGTTCACCGTATTGTGGCGAACCTAAAACGGGTGACGTAGCTCAGCTGTAAATCCTGTAACTTACGCTCTGCGACACTAAAGGTGCACTTCTTGTACATGTGTGGAAGTGCTTTCTGTCATAAATGTTACATAAATAAAACCTAACACCTACTTGTTGAGTACTTGAATCTTACAACTAAAAGACAGGGATTTGGATGAAAATACCGGGGTTTTGTCGACTTTCTATTGGGGCTTCAAGGAAAGAATCTACTTCGATTGAAAAGAATCTGACGGCAATAACACCCATGCCGTCATATATACTACCTACTAAAACAATAACACAGTATGACGGACGTGTCGAGCATCAGAACTTGGGACGGCTAACGTACAAAAGAGAACCCAAATCTCATACCTTTTTTATTGCAACGATGAACCAACTTTAATGAGGAGTTGAAGTAGACGGGGATGAAACTTCGTTCGATCTTCTTACAGCAAAAGACCTATGACAGCAAGGCCTCCTTCTTTCTTCTTAACCAATACAGCTTTCACTTCTTCGGAGAGTTCAGAGCCGAACTTTGTCATATGAAGTGAACTTTATCGACGAACACAAAAGTTCATAACCAAAACCGAAGATTAGCAAACTGCTCTAAGTTGTTGTGAGACGAACATTGACGATGATCTCCGAACACAGCCAGAGAGAAGGTCTTAGTTTCTAAAGCTTCTCTTCTTCTTCTACTTTTACGTCTGACTTCTCACTTCTACCTTCTACTCTCGAGGTATCAAGTGTCCAGTCTTTTATTGGAAACCCTATTCTCACAGTCTTGATGTTGCTATACCTCTCAGCCAATCACATATCATTCATACACGCCCACCGAGGCGGGCGAGTCTCCTCAGGGCCAATCAGAACCGAGTCGAACTTTGGTTCTTGATGAGCAGTTCCGTACTTTGAAAAGCTTGTTCGGTGATACATATACTGAGTGAATATGAACTTCGGTCTGTTTAGTAAGATGAAATATGAACTGCATATCTTGTAGATTATAATATTGTTCTTTGGACTGTTAAGCTAAGCATTACGCTTTGGTCATCCAACAATGTGTGTATATATATATATATATATGAGTTCCTGCGTAGCCTAGTTGGTAGCGCGCTCGACTTCAGCGCGAGCGGTCCCGGGTTCGATTCCCGTTGGCAGCTCAAAAATTTCGGTGTTGACCCAGAATCGTGAGGACAATTGGGGAGCTGTTGAGAATAAAAGACAGTGGCGATCACAGTGAGAGCTTCGGCTCTTCTCTCCCAACCCGTCTGGTCAGCGTGGGAGCAGTAGACCAACTCCTCCCTTCGGGGGAGAGGCCTCATCCACCAGTGGATTGAATATGGCTGTGATTTATTATTATTATATATATATATAATGTGTGTGTGTGTATTTGTGGGAGAGAGCGAGAGAGAGAGAGAGAGAGACCGCTTATTATAAAGAAGAAAATTACTTTTGGGGGTCACAGGCCGAAAGGCATGGTAAAAGGGGGTTCGCGGTATGAAAAAGGTTGAGAAACGCTGCTCTAAAATGACTGTTCCTCTACTAAGTAACAGCTCAGGAGCAGAAACGATAGCTTGCCGACGTTAACTGATCTGCCTCTGGATCGTAAATGGACATATCGATAAAGTCCGTGAACGTTAAGAAAATTCAGAAATGAATATTTTTGTTAACAAATTTTAGGGGGTTGAATGTAGGCTTCCAAAATTGTCTTTGATTTTGGTGTCTTTCAATATTTACTCTATGCTGAAAAGAAGTGGAGATAAACTATATTCCCTGCTGACACTATTGTCTATCAGTTTCATCATTAAAATTTCCCGAATTTTAATTGTTTCCCTTTCACCTTTTTTGCCCCAGATTTTCTCGTTTTCCGGGAAATTTCCCTCCATCTGACAACACTATTTATACCAAGTATCCGTTATTATTAAACCTTGTTGGAGATTTAAGAAAGATTTTATATAGCATCCTTACCATGTAGCAATAAGCATTATTAACCAAACGAAAATTACCATTTAACTCAGAAGTACGGTACGTTGAACACAAAATATTATCAATATCCCATATAAATAGCTTTGAGAATGGGATAGAATGAGTCACGGTGAAGATTTGGAATTAGAATGATCTTCTCTAATGCATCTTTGTAACATATTTATTAAACGTAGACTGAATTTTGAATTTTGGCCCGTACTTGTCCTTACATTCCAATCTGTCTTGAAACGTTCCAAATTCTACTCCCACCTTGTGTTCTATTTTTATGCAAAATTTATTGCTCTCATTTGTATAGCCAATCATTACTATAATAATAACCATGTAATTAATTCATAATAACAATATAACATTATTTACTAGAGCGGTTGTTGACTACCTTATTCTCTTAACTACCAAAAAGAGTTTTTTAATCTCTCTGATAATAATTGGAGGGTTGAGCGAGAGACTAGGCAAACCCACATCCTGCTCAAAACTGAGCTTTTGAAAGAATAGTATAGTATTGCCATCTACCGACTTTTGCCCGAACCACTGGTTGGTGTGGCTTGGCCGTGGAGTGCGGAATAAGCCAAAGTATGAAGACGTATTATAGGGCAATTCACATTTTTACTTGTTTTTTTTTTTCAGAAAGTTAAAATTATTGGCTAGCCTAGACTTTCGCTGAACCATTTAATTCTTTTATTTAAACATTTACAATGCAATTCTTTCGTTTTGACTTAAATTGTGTTTAGAGTTTTATTATAAATCGTTTATGGACATAAATAATAATATTAATTTATTGTTAACCATATTACAATCTAGCGATCAGTTCTCAAGTCCTAGTGCATTACCATTTCATCGCGATCGGCACCAAAACGGGACCGAACAAAACAGGATTGAGTGCCAGTACCCAAGTAACTACTTAAAATGAATTTTTATATCTGTTGTAAATGAGTAATTCTCAACCTGCGGTGTGCGCCCGCTCAAAGGTACCAAGTAGAACATGTAGGGGTCCTCGAATCGGCTAATGGCGGAAAAGAGCACACATACAAGTACATCAAAAGTGGAAGACAAGATGTAAGTAAAATATTTTGAAATTAATTAAACCTATTATATGGTGGTCAATGACGAATGCAGAGAGGAGCCGCGGGAGGTGAAAACCCCTTCCTGAACATATGTTGTTATTTTTTTCAATATTATTTCAAGAATTTACCTGAAAGGAAGCTGGAAATATCAACTTTGTAGATATTAATTTCAAATTCCGTGGAAAAAAACAACAGCAATATGAGGAGGGTTGAAATATGATAAATTTATACTTAAAAAATAAATTTAGTGGGGATATATCGGAAAGACTCGTGGTATATTCGTCAGATCTACGCCCCCTCCCGAAAATTTTGGATCCACCTCTGATGGAGTTTCCTTACTTTGTTACTTTGTCTCACTTTGTTATTTCGGCGAATGTTTGAAAGTTTTATCCTAAACAGTTTGTTGCGAACACACCACCACTGGAGCGCGCATCCCAGAACGACGACTCCCTTTTATGAGTTTGAACACTCCTCCGCTTTCCACACATTCTGAATAAGGCTGTGCAGGGATACTTTTTTTTCCTGTCAGGACAGAACCGGGACGGTAAAAGAAAATTTACCGAAAATCAAGAAGTTTTCGCGACAGGAAATACTCGGGAATTCCCGAGTGATCGGAAATTCCCGAATTTTCAGGACATCCCCAATAGTCAAGAACTTGCGAGTGCTCTTCCCGACCCCTTGGTAATTTCAAATTCGGGTTTTTCGGAAAATCGATACTAAAATTCCCGAAAACCTCAAACTGAGACGGAGATTTCATTTAACGATTCTCTTCTCTAAATTGCTTTCATGGTGATATATTAATTTGGTAGTAAGTTTTCTTAGTGTCCTCTATGGGCGTTCGAAGCTGGAACTTTCCGCAGTCGACGTTCGTCACTCTAACCACTCATCTAACTAGTAACTACTATTTAAGTATTTATTTTATGTTACGAAGACTGTATCTGAAGTAAATGCAATCGTATTGGTTGAAGGCAGTGACCACAAATCCAGACGCGTCGGTTCACCAGCATGTGGAGGCATTTTGCTCATAGGGTTAGAATAAGAATAAACGTATAGTCTTCCTCATCAAGAAGTGGACGATTAAATCACGTGTTTTCCAAACATATTTTAACGTTGTACGAGTATATGTCCACTCATGCAACGGGTTATCCCACGTCTAATAATGATTGAAAAGATATTCAAATGAACATTGAGAATAAACGTTAGATATAACGTTAAAAATAACCGATGACGTAAAAACATAGTCGAAACGTTAATAAGCCGTTTAATTAACGGTGAAATATAGTTGAAAAAGTCAATGAAAATACCATTGAAAGAAACACTAATAAACGTTTCTTAAAATGTGGTCATCTGAGCAATGCGATGAAATTCAATTCTGAAAACGGTGAAAATATATCGTACGTTTCAAAAAGGTATACTATTAAAATTGTATTACTTAATAAGTGTAATATGTCGCCTTAAAAAGACGCATATGAAACGAAATCTATGTCATAGTTGAAATGGAAAGTTGAAAACCTCACATTAACACCGTATTAACGAAATAAAATGTTAGTTGAAATAAAGTTTAAAATTCAATCTGTTTTCAAAATACAAATTAGAACATGATAGACGTAAGTAATTTCAATCTATTTACGGTTTGGTACAGTTTTTATGCAATTAACTTAGAAAGACACATATGTATATGAAGCGTATGGGATAGTTCTATATAATAGTTAAAAACACGTCACATTAACGTCCTATGAACGAAATCAAGGTTTCGTTGGAATATAGATCGAAATTCAACGTGTTTTCAACATGCAAAACAGAACGCTAGATAATAGTTAATGGCATTCAATTTGCTTTTAATTATAACTTTTATTCAATTAAATGAGGAAGAATCCCAAAAAACCAAATCTATACCATAGTTCAAAATAATAGTTGAACGTAAGTCGTTTTAACGTCTTTGTTAAAATATGATTTAATTTTAAAAATACTGTTTTTTTCACTGATAACGGTTTTTTTCACTCAACGAAATAAACCAAGAAATTAACGTTGAAACTCCGTTCGTGTGCTACTGGGGAAAAGAAGTAGAATCCAAGAATATGTTAAGATAATTGACCTATGAGTATTAACAAAGATTATATTGCGAGTATTAAATGAAGGAAGGTACAAATTAATTATTTTATAGAAAGATTCGGTCAAGAGTTAGGAACAATATTTAGGTAAATTTAATGATTGGCAAATGTGCAATTTGTTTATAAACAACAATCCTTGTTTACTTTGTTAAAAGTCAAATAATGTAAGTTAGACATTTTGAAAATAAATCGTAAAGATGATGAAGAAATTGAGACTACTTGTAGAACCAAGTTAGAGGATAAAACAAATGGGACAGAATTTATGAAATCTGTTGAAATCATGTAAAGAATGGTCCAAGATTGGTAGTTGAATAAATGGAATATTTATTATGAGTAATCAGTTAAGAAATGTTGTGGCACGTATGTAAAATACATTTGTTTGCAAGTCTTCAATATTACATTCGAATTGAGTTAATACTTGAGTCTGAATAAATATCATTTCAAATGATTCTTAACTTGTCTACTGAATTCTATTTGTAACAAGGGACGTTATTGGTTTGTTAAGAACAATAACAATATACATAGAGAATGGTGAGGATGTATGTACACGTAGCATTTATCAATTTCAAAAAGGCATTCGATCGAGTCAACTGGAAAAATCTTAATACACGCACAAAGTAAATACGTATACAAAGATTTGAAAAGGCTGTGGTAGGTACGACGGGTTGTTCAAAGAGTTCCGTGTTAAAACCAGTAGAGGCCACTACCATCTCCTGAATTGTAAGTGCTGCCACGTTGTGTAAACTCTGGTATTTACTTGAAAACGACAAATAGGGGATATCTATGCTACAAGTTTGCCACTAAGCTATAAATATACGTATTTACTTTGTGATACAAGTATTGAAGAATGCAGACGTGGAAAGGGAAGTTCAAAGACTTATAAGGAATTTGTATCTAATCAGAAAATAAGTATTGAAGTGGAAACGACAAATAGCAATTGGTCCAGAAGTGAGACAGGGATGTTGTCTCTCGCCCGCTTTATTTTAATTATATCCAGAAGAGGTTGTAAATGAACTGAAGAGCGAGTTATGATTAGGGGAAGAAAAATTAGATTCATTAGATCTGTAGATGAAATGGTGTTAAAATAGTTGCAGGATAGCTGTGAGGAAAATAGAATAAAGGTAAACGTAAACAAATCGGACCATAGCAAACATCAAGATTGGAAGAGATAAAGCAGAACAGGAAGGAGCTTATAGTTGGGAAGTGTTAAAGTGAGGATATAAAATCGTCGGCTGAGAATGATATGGTTCTTTGTAACATTGAAATCCTACGGAGATAGAACCTTATAATTCTTAGCCGATGAAATGTGAAAAAGTTTATATGGAGCAGAAATATGAACTCTACGAAAGAGTTGAGAAAGAAAATGGGAATCCATTGAAATGTGGGCATGGAGAAGAATAGAAAAATCAGCTGGATACAGAAGATAAGAAATGAAGAAATGCTGAAAAGAGTAGGCAACAGAGGAACAATCCTGGAGACAATAAAGAAGAGGAGAAAACCTGGTTAGGACATTGGTTGCGTAGAGATTTCATACTAAGGGATATAATTGAAGGTACGGTTCAGGAAATGAGAGCAAGATGGAAGAAGACGAATGCAACTCCTTGATATTATTAAGGAAGGTAAACCATACGTTGAGATAAACAACAAGGAGCAAGATCGGGATGAATGGAGAGGGCTAAGCTTAAGTTGAAGGATCCGCTGCTTTCGGCAGAACACTATGATGATAATTTTAAATGATTTTATTTCCTAAGCATCAGGGCTGTACTATTATTATTATTGTTATTTCACAAAAGTGAAGAAATATGCAGTATTAAAAATTCCTCTTAGTGCTGTAACTGAGGGGAAGGAGAATATTTGATTTCATCTTTTTTTATTCGATCGTCCTTCGTGTAAACTCAATAATAAAGCAATCTCTGTTTTTGGAATGCAATGAGCGTGTCGATACGCCGTACACCTTTGGAGCTTCCTATCAAAACAACAAAAGCAGCAGTAACAGCAGTAATCATTATTGGGCAATGCTTTCTGGCGTGATTTAGGCTGTTTAGGGTTCACCACAACAATTAGTCAGCTGTGGGCTATCTCAGGAACACGCCAACTGTGTTCTCCCCTATGACGTTTTGCGTGACGTCAGGCTATTAAACAACGCACCACCGAGACGTGTAATAAATCAGAAGCGATTTTTCTTTTTTCCTTCTTTTTCTATTTTTTTTTCTTTCTTACATTTTATTGTCTCCCGAGTCAAAGAATACTCATGTTCCAGAAGTCGTAATAACAATAAACTTTATTAATGGTAGTGATGGCTTTCCCAGAATAAGTCATTTGGGTTTACAACAGACCCTAATTAAACAAGACAGGAAACTGTTTTAAAACTAGGTCGTTTTCATTTTTAAAGTTGTGTTTTTCGTTAACGAATTTCAGTGGTACTAATGGCGTTGTATGAGTGTGAGATTGTAACGGCGCCAGCCGGAAGTAAAATGAAATACCATAGTATCTATCTACCTTTGAAACAGCGAGGGGGGACAAAACCTTCGATTTTATTCCAAATCCCAGTTTTCGTTTTCTTTTTAATTCAAGCATCCAGTTTTGTTCAAACCCCCGGTTCCAATAATGTTTGGTCACATCCAGAACTATTGCAAACGTTGAACTATTTATGAATTGTTTCATTTGAATGTATTTATGGTCTTTAGGGGTCTATGGTTCAGGCCGGAATAGGGTAAGAAAAAGCATGCTGGAAGAAGTCAACCAGAGCCTAAGTTGAAGGTACCATTCAGACATTTGCCTGGTATAACTGAGGAAACCCCTGGAGAAACTTCAGGCAAGATGGCCGCCCTCTGGTATCGATCACAGAACATTCCGAATGAGAAGTCAACGCTATACCAACTGAGCTACGATCGCTCATTAATTATTGTTTAAATCCATTTTTATTCTAATCTTCTGTTCTCCTAGGCTTTTCACAGAGAAACCTAACAATCGAGTTTTCAACCAAGGCACCAAACTACAGGTTTTGAACAAGATCAGCAAATACACGTAGTGGATCGCCTGTAAGAGAGAAGTTGCGAAGAGGTCCGTCCGTTCGAGTCGTGGATTCGCCACCTACGAACATAACTGGAAACGCTATGCAGATCATGCAGGAATTTTGTGAATGTGCATTCAGAACCTAAGTGAGTCAGTACTGCCAGATTCCTGTCGCAAAATTTCCATGAAAATACTGAAACACTTTTCAACTTTTTT
>JAGDQP010065681.1:0-11388 GCA_022664845.1 Lepisma saccharinum | reverse complement strand
TTTTTCTTTTTACCCTGGCACACTGCTTTCGCTAAGATTTATCGTACGAGAAAATTTATCGTCTAAAGTGGCCTTAAGATTAGGTTTTGTGTCCCTGAGCATACTAAACACCAAAGTTCGGTCTTTTTCCAGGACTGAACTTCTAAAAAATTAGAAAAAAAAAGGGGCCCATTTTTATATTGTTGGCGCCACGTGAGTCCTACATATTTTAGTTAGTCATTTCATTATCCGTACACTACAAATGTGTCAATGTGGATAGCAATGACGCGTGCTAACCTGTTGTGGTCTTCTGTGAATATATTCTACGTATTGTTTTGTGTAGAGTTTCAATAACTTACTGCTTATCACAACTGAGTTGAAATTTACTTCTTCTAGTGCATTGTTGAATACAAGAGACTTTTAAAGTTAATATTTACTGTTTTTATTTTGAAATCTATAAGTCAATAAGTAACGTATGTTTTGCTGTGGAACTACTCATTAGATGAATAGCAATTGACATTTAGTGGTTCCTGAACCAATCGTTACTGACAAGAACCTCCATCGGTTTATCCATTCTTTAATCCACATTTTTCGTATAGTTGTCTTTGTCGTCATGGCCGAAAATTGCATTCCCCATCACTCGCATCTGTGCGCTATAGGGTGAAGATTTCATATTCATTCTTTGATTTGTCTGATAATGAAATCAGTGTAGCTCGAAGTGTCATCATCTTTTAAAACTGTTATGGAGTTGCATCACTCTTTCAATGCTTTTGTCAAGTTTAATACTTGGTGCACTGATCGTTTTCGCCTTTAAAACACATAAATGTGTAATTGATGAAAAGTCTGATTTGGGATTATATCACCAGTTCGTTGTTGAAAGCGTTTCTTTTGTATCACAAGCTGGCGCATGTGATTCTAGAATATTTCTTTACTTGCTTTGAAGCTCTATTTGCAAAAATCCTTAAAACAATTGAAAGAATTGATTTTGATTTTGCTCTCCCGTAAAGTGGATAAAATCACTAACGCCTTTATGTGTTTAACGACCATATGTCATCGAAACTTTAATCAGAATATCGTTCTTATGAATTTGCGTAACTCGTAAATCCTGTCTCATACTTGAGTTGATCAATAGGCATTTAGTAATGAATGTAGATTTTCATTTTTTTGAACTGCTAAACTCAAGTGACGAATAATTTTATTGAAAATTGAATGTTTTAGTCCGTACAGCACACGTATTACATTAGTTTCCTTTACACATGTACCCTTTTTGCAATCACCGATTCCACTGCGTTTGTCCAGAAACACATAGCGAAGTTCACGGAATGCACGATCTTAATACTGAAAGCAATTTTCATGAAATTCGTTTTCTTCGTCACTTCCGCGATCCAAACCATTGTCATGGTGACGATAGGAACCGACTCGCGTGCATATCAAAGGAATAAACGACAATAGAAAGTGTAGTTATACTTGCGGATATGATCTTCAAATTTCAAAATAGGAAGCAAGTTAGTTTCTTGCAGAGGTACTTATCAAACAATAACGTTACTTACAAACGTGGAGGAATTTGTTCCTACTGCAGAAATATACCATCATTGCTAAGATTCTATATCTCTAGATAAATCAAAAAAGATTGCACGATGCGAAACACGTACATTTATAATGCGGAAGGTAGCCATGTTAAGTTAAACGAAGTCAGAGCTAAGTCATTTCGTACGTGAACGAAATTAACTGTGGGTGAGTTTCCGAACGACTAACTAGATGAACGAACTTCGCGAAAAGTTGTTTCCGAACGCTTCGTGAGAGAACATGGTTAACGCGTTAAACTTGTTCTGAGTTTGTGAATGGGTCCCTAGTTTTGAACTTCGTAATGCGACTGTGGTTATTTGTGTTTCAAAGTTTGTGTTACACAATGTATTTGAACGATAACCTTCTATCGCCTTGAGCCTAGGTAGCCTGAAGTTCATAAATATAAAATAATATTCCTTACAATAGACTAAAGATTCATTTTGTGATACAAGTATGCACATAAGAAATCGCACGTTATGTTATTAGTTTAACGATAAATATCAATCTAATATTTTAATCTTAATATCTGTTTGGACTTTTCAGGATAACTGTAGATTTACTAAAAGAGAATTCATAGAATTATCACGAAATGAAGACAATACATACTTGTTGAACGATGTTTTGGATATAGGACGGATTGATTTAGATCTCTTGCGGACGCATATATGTAAATCTGAAAATACAGAACAAGGTATATCGAATAGTCTGGAAGAAATTCAAGAACATAACTCCAATGTGAAACAAGAGAAAGTGGAAGATGAAGGAGCAGATGTGCTCGAGGTTAGTTAATTCCCTCTATTAAATAAATGTTGGCAAAACTCATAAGTAGAAATATGTTCTAGGAGTAAATAACGTCAAATACATGTTTGGAGGAACTTAGTGTCAAAGGTTATCAGAGAATTCATTCCATGGATAAAAGTTGTGATCTGAATAATATAAAAATAACTTTTTCACAGAAAAGTACCTTGATTATATCTTTTTCAGAGAATCGATGTAGGCATGTTGAGCAACTAATGAGGATTATAAAATATTTTCGTTTTTCTGTGAAAAGTAATACACTGAAACACAAACCGTAACAAAATGGTTTTTGCTAATCAAAAGTCAATTTTCAGGTTTTCGGATCTTAGTCATTTGAAATTTAAGTGAAACTTTATACTTAAAGTTCAATGAAAACTATATTGAGTGTCCTTATATTGATATTTAGAAACAGCATGACACATTGTTCAATAGTTTCTCCACTCCTAGTAAAATCAAAGTATTTTATTGCTTTTGTACACAAGACATTTCTTTGGGAAATATCAACCCTGACGTACCTAACACAAGGGACTGATTGACAACAAGTATCTAGACAGTAAATACTAATAATTGCTACATATTTTACTTTCCCGTACCACTGAATGTCTGACGCAATTATTTTCGTTCTATAGTTACTGTTGATGTGTTGTTTAGTAATTTACATGTATAGCTGAATGCGATAAAATATACATTCTTTGAAGTTGCCTTAAATATTGTTATTCTCTATATAGCCGTAAAATAATTTGTCATGGTATGTTTGTGTTGCTTTTATAGAGTTTCATGAATGTGTAGTACTATTCACCAATTTTTCACCAGCAATGTGACTGAAATTACAAATTTATTACATGTAATATAATCGGAAACAACTAAGAATGTATGCTGTTACCACCCATACAATTCATTTTATCTTAACTGAGAATGTGGTGTCATTTTGTCATTGAACAAGTAATTACAGGTTAAACAGGTTTTTGCAAATTCCTGAAGGAAAAACATACGACTTTTCAATCTTAAAATTTAATTACACTGTAATATTTTGCTACCGTGTTTTGAAATAACGCCTGGTAACCACCAAAAGTTCCCACTTTTTTTGCTCCAAAACTTGGGATCATTACTAGCTCTTCGGAAGAGGAAAGAATATGAAACTGTCATAACGGAAATACTATGGAGTTAAATTTAATATTTTTATGCTAGTTGTAAGCACGCCACAATATTCTCATGTTCCGTAAAATATGCAGCTTGGTCTGTAAATATAATCATCAGAATTCGTACCTTGAAGTATGCGTAGCTAAAAAAATACTTGTGCTAGTTAGATGAATATTTAGTCCTTTAATTTGCATTACAGTGTGTATGTAGTGGTGGAAGTAACAAAACCTACAATTTTTTCAAGTACAACCAACTTTCATCTGCAAGTTCGAATGAAGTGAAAAGTACTTGTATTAGAAATTGGTTTTAGATCTCGTATTATAATTTTGGTTAGTTTTATTTTTGAATTTGTTTTACAGTGAATAATAACATTTGATCGGCTTTAGCCTTATGGGACTGATTATAAATAAACAATGTGAAATAACAATTCTAATGAAACCCAACTTAAAGAATAGGATAATTCTATAATATTCATAGAATAACATAATATATTTTTAATTCAACGATAGATATTAATTCAATGTTAATATGCAATTTCATTTTTAGGATAGTAAATCCCCTAAAACAGAATTCGGAGAATTATCAGGAAATGAAGACAATAAATACTTTAAAAACGATTATTTGGATATAGGACGGACTGATTTAGATCCCTTGTGGATTAATAGGTGTAAAGCTGAAAATACAGAAGAATATTTGGCGAGTAGTTTAGAAGAAACTCAAGAATATAACGCCGAAGTAAAAGAAGAGAAAATAGAGCAGGAATTAGGAAATATTTTAGAGGTCAGTGAATATGGCGAATTATGTAAATTGAATGAAGAACAGGAAATGGATATGGTGGAAATGAGTACAAACAACGAAGAACGTCTGGAAGATTTTTCACAGAAAATAAACGAGAAAAGGTATCAAGTAATTAATCTCATGTGTCCGCCTTACGAATGCCAAGAATGCCAACGTAAATTCTCTTTGAAATGTGCTTTAGAATCGCATATGAAAATTCACTTAAGTCTGAAACCTTACGAATGCCAAGAATGCAAATGTAAATTCTCTAGGAAAACTAATTTAAAAGCACATATGAGAATTCACACAGGACTGAAACCCTACGAATGCCAAGAATGTAAAAGAAAATTTTCGAAGAAAGGTAATTTAACATCGCATATGAGAATTCATACAGGCCTAAAACCTTATGAATGCCAAGAATGTAAAAAAAAGTATTCGTCGAAAAGTGCTTTCAATTACCATACGAGAATTCACTTAGGCTTGAAACCTTACGAATGCCAAGAATGTAAATTTAAATTTTCTCTTAAAGGTACTTTAGAATTGCATATGAGAGTTCATACAGGCCTGAAACCTTTCCAATGCCAAGAATGTAAAAGAAGATTTTGCAAGAAAAGTGACTTGAATAGGCATTTGACAATTCATACAGGTACGAAACCATATGAATGCCAAGAATGTAAATGGAAATTCTCTCAGAAAAGTGCTTTAAAATCGCATATGCTAATTCACACTGGTCTGAAACCTTTTGAATGCCAAGAATGTAAAAGAAAATTTTCGAGGAAGAGTGACTTGATGAGCCATATGAGAATTCACATAGTTTTGAAACCTTATGAATGCCAAGATTGTACATGCAAATTCCCTGATAAATTTACTTTAAAATCGCATATGAGAAGTCATACAAGCGTGAAACCTATCGAATGCCAAGAATGTAAAATACAGTTTTCAAACAAAAGTGACTTGAATAGACATTTGACAATTCATTCAGGTTTGAAACCTTTTGCATGCCAGGAATGTAAATGTAAATTATCTACGAAAGACAATTTAAAATCGCATATGAGAATTCATACATTCCTAAAACGTTACGAATTGCCAATAATGTAAAAGGAAATTTTCGAGAAAAAAAAATGTCTCTAATAGGCATATGAGAATTCAAGTTAGCTTGAAACGTTAAGAATGCCGAGAATGTAAATAGAAATTCAAAAAGTATTTTAAAATCTCATATGAGGATTCATACAAGCCTTTCGAATAACAAGAATGTACAATAAAATTTTCGAACACAGGTGACGAATAGCCATTTGACAATTCATATTGTCGTGGAATCGTATGAATGTCAAGAATGTAAATGGAAGTTCTGTCAGAAAGGTACTTCAAAATCGCATATGAGAATTTACACATACTAGAAAACTTATGAATGCCAGAAACGTAAGAGAAAATTTTCGGGGAAATGTAGCTTCAATAAAGATTTGACAATTGACAAAAGTTTGAAACCTTTCGGATACAAGGAATGCTTATTTTCTACAAAACTTAATTTAAAATCGCATTTGAGAGAACACGTAGGCTTGAAACCTTATGAATGCCAAGAATGTAAGGCCAATTTTAAGGGAAAAGTTATTTGAATTAACACGATAATTCACATAGGGTTGAAACCTTAAGAATGTAAAAGAAAATTTTCACACAAAAGTACCTCGAATAAGCTTTGAAAAATCATACAGGTTAGAAAATTCATGTACGTTAGTGATATGAATGCGAATTCTCGCACAAAATTAATTTGGGATCATATATCAGGATATAAGTCGAGTCCGCTTGCAAATACTAAGATCGTTAATCAGAAATATGTGTAAAGGTTGTAGCAATGAACACTTGAATGATGCGCCGAATAAAAACATTAAGATGTGAAGTATGCGATATAAATTATCTCTGACTCTTCACTAAAGAATAACAATAGAATTCATGCAGAGGAAAACGTTCTAAACATCAAGGATGTGAGAGTAACTGTTCGTATATACACAGTCGGACAAGTAAGTAATGAGACTGATTTTATTCTGACAAAACAGAGAATGCAAAATAGAAACCAATATGTGAGTTCGAGAGAGTAATCCTTCATCTACGACCTGGCAACACCGCGTGAAGCACAACGGGAAATATGACGTCAGTACCAGCATTAAGTGAAAGGCCTTTGTCACGCCAGCGTCAGGGAGCAGAGGGCGAATATCAAGTTCTGTTTCAAACTCGGGAAAAGTGGCACAGAAACTGTTGAGTTGATGCGGAGAGTGTATGGTGATACTTGTTTGTCTCGTGCACAGATATTTAGATGGTATGAACGTTTTAAAAGTGGTGTGGAATCGATTGACGATGAACCTCGGCCGGGTCATCCAATTTCTGTTCGTAACGACATACTGATTGAAAAGGTCCGTGAACGTGTGCAAGAAGATCGTTGTGTGACTGTGAGAATGATGGAAGGTGACTTTGGTGTTAACAGGGAGACAATTCGTAAGATCTTAGTGGAAGATTTAGGCAAGAAGAAGGTCGCAGCGCGGTTTGTGCCACACTCATTATCTGATGAACAGAAACAAGCGCGTGTTGATTACGCCCGTGACAGAAGACGAATGTTGGTGTTTTCGTTATGATCCAGCTACTAAACGTCAGAGTGCCGAATGGAAGTCTGCAGATTCTCCAAAAGGAAAGAAACTTCGTCTCCAAAAGTCAAAAGTGAAGACAATGCTCATTTGTTTCTACGACAGTAAGGGTATCATTCATCATGAATTTGTACCAGAAGGTCACACAGTTAATGCTCAGTTTTATTTAGGTGTTTTGGAGCGTTTGTTGAAGAGAATACGTCGTGTTCCGCCTGAATACTCAACACCAGGTAGCTGGTTCCTTCTCCATGAAAACGCTCCAGCTCACCGAACAGTACTTGTTGCGGAATATTTGGCCACAAAACAAGTGTGTGTGCTGAATCATCCCCCCTACTCACCAGATATGTCCCCCTGTGACTATTTCCTGTTCCCTAAGCTGAAGTTGCCATTGAAAGGACGACTTTTCGACAGGGTTGAAGACATCCAAGCAGCTGTGACAGCGGCATTACGGGCCATACCACAAACTGAGTTGCAGAAGTCATTCCACTCCTTGTGTGAGCGTGCCACTCGTTGTATTGATGCAGGAGGGATGTACTTCGAATAATAAACAGGTATTATTCAATTACTTTTGTTTGTTTCGTCAGAATAAAATCAGTCTCATTATTTAATTGTCGGACTGTGTAGATAAATTGGGAGTGAGATTGCACATTTATACAAGCTACATAACTTGGAAATAACAAATTGACTTTTTTTTCTTCAGGAAAATCAATTGAGTGGACAATTCGTTCGGGAATCACACGTTGTCAATGTAAGGATTGTAAAAGAAATGTTAAGTTACTAATGCTAATATATACAAGGTATTGTAATATAGTTTTATGTACACTTGAAAATTGATAGTGGAGAGAAATATATTTATATTCGGAAGATAAAGTGTGATAAAATTCCGAAGTTATTAAATGTTGTATACGGTAACAATCTCATTAGGATACTTTGTTTATTTCAATATTTAATTATTACTCCCGTTTCATTTCTTCTGGAAATAAATATTGTTCTGTAAACCTTCAATAAATCTTTAACAGACGTATTTTCTGTTTCTTGTAGAAGCAACCACGCAAAATCGGTGTCGCAGGCCGACGTCACCACTAGTACCAAAAATTTACACATTACCAACAGACTGATAATTCCTTATTGACAATGGTAACTAGAGCAATCCGTGATGGTTTGGATTTCCCACACGTATAATCTTTGGTGAATACAGAGAGGGGACCGCAGAAACCACTTGTTTTGGTTTAAGGAATGAGAGAAAAGAAGGGCCAAAGGCAAGGAGCGGTATGAAAGATAAGGATAATTGCGGGAAAACAGGCCTCTTAAACAGTCTGAATATGTGCGTATAATGGTGCTCCGGCGACTATTATATTAACTTTTTTATTTCTAACACATTATTGAAACAAGGAAATTTGTCTCTAGACTCTATTGTTTTTAACACTCATCCAGGTAACTCGTCTCCAATAGAGATTCTAATTTAATTTTAAGCCTGAACTATTTTCATGGGATGTTCTTCTGTCGCTCCCTTCTCCATAATTTTTTTTTGTAGTCATGCCCTCTAGTGTACCTTTCAGGTGTTATTATTATTGTGACACAAGGAGGAAAGCGTTGATGTAGCTCTCTACCGCCCTGTTATTGTGTTTGGAGAATCGTGGTCTCACAGAGGTATGATACTGGTTACATTACTTCTCTTGTGAGTTGTTGTGTTGCATGTACTAACCAATTTTACCCTGAAATGAAACTTCATGTAAATTTTAATACCAGGGTAGTGTATTTTTTCTTCACTTTGGGCCATGAGTGTCCCCGTGTGTCAAGTAGCCATCTGGTTAAAGATAGTGGCTTCTAGTGCACCGTCGAAACAAGCTAAAAAAGCGAATGGCTATAAATATAGTTATGTTTTAAGACTGAAAACAGTATAATACAAATGTAGTTATTGCAATTTTACTTTTGATGATCGATACCCAAATGGCACATTATCAGTTCTCTTTTCCGGAAGATGGACTAATTTGGGTATTTTTTACGATTATAAAGGATAACTGTATTCAATTAGTTCAGATAACGTATGAAAATAAACAAAGAATATGAGTTTGAAACAATAATTTAGTTTTTTAAAAGTCAAAATCAAGCTTCCACCTGTTCCTGCAATCCGATGGTCAATTTCTGGAATCACTGCAATGCGATCGTTTGGAGCATACTTCAACAAACTAAGTCCGATCTACCTAAAATCTCCTTCCAGACTTTACAGTTAGAACATCGCAAGGCGTGGATTCTAAGAGACAACCTTGTGCACCATCCACTGACTCTCTTGTGTCTGCTCCTACTTCAAAGGATCTGGTCGCTCTTAACAATAAAAGGTTATTTGAATCCATAGAATGTCAAAACAAGTTAAATTTAAACGTTCCATACACGATATCAAATCAAAAATAAAACTACATAAGCTGTGAGTTCCTATGAATTTATTATCAAAACACAATACTTTACGCTGTGTTTATAACAACTTATTTCGGGACGGGCATAAGCCATAGTGCTGTTACCACCCATTCATTTTCTCTTATAACAACATTATGAAGGAAAGTTAGCCCAAGAAAAAATCTCACAATAATAGAAATGCTGTCAATACGTGTCGTACTTCAATATATTTTGCTAGGCATAATCAGGCGGTATGAATGAATTTATTAAGTGGAATAAAGTTGGATGATAGAAGTTGTAACTTCAACATCCAAACATTAATTCAGAAGCAAGGTGTTTTTAAAATTATGAAATTGCTGTTATTCACACATTGATCTATACGAAAGTTAATTCAGACTGTCGGCATTCGTATCGAAATTGTTCGAGAGGAATAATATACAGTTGACTTCATTAATGCCCCGTGGATTTCGAATACTGTTTCTAGACTGATTACGCCATTCCAATGCTGCGCTTTCTTTTTAACTTACATTTAGCGTAGATTTTTATTAGCGTATTATTCAACAAGTTACATTTGCTTTCTTCCTCTTCACCTCCTCCATACGTTATACCCTGCAATTCACAAACTTCGTGCTAACTATGTAATCCATGTTCTTATTTTTTTGTCTGAAACATTATTCGTCTCGCGCACCAGAGTTATTTTCCATTGTCCGACATGTTCACATTTTGAAATCTTTCCATTTCTTCTATCACTCAAGAAATAGAGTCGCAAAAAGACTTGAGGATACAGATTTACCTCACATAAAACTATGCACTTAAAACAACATATTTTGCTTAACAATTCAGGATCAGACAACGTGTGTTTTTTCTTAGTAAACCGTTCGTTATTGTTATTATGAGCTTTCTTCCCAGATACTTCAGAATAGATACTCGTTCTGCAGCAGGATGTGTCAGGTTGATTGAACGAAACAATTTCGGATCTCTTTGGGTTAATCTTTCACCCACACATAGAATATAAAATGAATGTGTAATTGCCGTTAACTGAGATAACGCAATAACTTTTTTCAACTTTCTCAGACATGTGTAAAACCTAAATATCTATATTTTCTCCAGTGTTTACATTACAGTTACTCTCCATAGAAATTCATTGTGTATCCTGTGACTGTTTTCAGTGGAACTCATGGCTACGTAGGAAAATTCTAACTGGAAAATAAGTTTCCAAATTCTAGGCTATTAACTTGGTATGAGCAACTAGTATAGGAAAGGTCATCCTGATACCTTACATGTGCGCCAGTATTAATCATGTAATTATGAGTTCCAGTTAAATAGTTTACTTTAAAAAGTATGACATAATACCCAGTTTTCTTGTAGGTCACAGATCTCAATTTTTTGTCAACATGGTGTAGTAGCTTTTTGCGAGTATAATTGCAAATATGGCTCGCAAATAATTAATATACATTTTCATCTAATATATTAGCAAATATACGCCTGTGGGTTCGTATTTATTTTGTAATGAAGGCTTTGCACACAGTCAACGAATTCAGTTGTAACTTGCGTCTTGTAAAATACAATGATTTTGTTAGAGTGCAGTTTTTTAAAAGAAATATCTTACAATGGTATATAAATATTGACGTTTTATTTATGGTTCACAAATTAAAATCGCTTCTATAAAACGGCTGGTGTTTGATGCTACCATATTTTGCTATAGTATGTGTTACCAAGTTTATGACTAGAACCGGGACTCAATGATTTTGAAAGGGCGCTTTGGTTAAATCTTTACATCTCTATTAATATGGTTTAAGCGAACCTTATAAATACGCATTGCTCTTTTCTCCTCACCCATTGTAAGATTGCATAACCAAAGCTTGAATCTTTGCCATACCCTGATTTCTTTCGTAATACATTACAGACCCCTTATGCATTGTTGTAGGTTAGGGGAAGCTGCTGTTCCTGGAGACTCTGACAAATTGAATTTCAAAAATATTTTGTCGAGACCTGCATCCACAAAAAGAATCTCGAACTCCAGGTAGACTTTGTACGATTTCCCATTTTGGATAACAAAGTTTGATATCGCTAATAAATAAATAAAAAAAAAAAAAAAAAT
>JAGDQP010065680.1:0-11388 GCA_022664845.1 Lepisma saccharinum | reverse complement strand
CGAGCCTTGCGGGACTCATGACAGTGCTATATATTCGTCAGATTTGTATTCCTTAAATAGAACAGTCTGCGATTAGTTAGATAAGAGCACATGAACCTAATCAAAGGCAGAGAGAAGTGATGGTGATTTAATTTACCTAGTAATACATTGTAATTAAGTCTACCAAATGCCTTTTCAAAGTCAATATAAATTGCATCGACTTGCTTTCCTTTGTCCAACGAGTTTTCAATAAAATCTGTAACAATTGTAAGGTTCGTTACCGTGGATTTTTGTGAAACAATGGCATGTTGTTTAGTTGAGATAACTGCGTTCAAATGATTAATAAAAATTCGTTGATATACAATCAGTTCAGAGAATTTTGCAAAGATTGGTAAGATTGCAGTAGGCCTGTGGTTGGTAATTTCTCGTCTGTTGTTTGTTTTAGATATAGGACAAACTAAAGCAGATTTCCATTTGTTAGGGAAAATAGATGTTTTAAGTGCCAAGTTGAACGGAATCAATAGGGAATATTTAAATTTATTAATACATCATTTCACTATATACGAGGGTATACCATCAGATCTAACTATTGGGATTTTAGATTCTTGACAGCCTTTCCTATTTCGTTCAAATGTCTTTGAGCAACAGGCAGTATTCAGATTAACTATCAAAATTACTGAACGGTTGAGAAGAGGATACAAATACTGATTGGAAGTACTGTGCAAACGTATTAGCTATTTCTTCATTGTTACACAAGTCTGACCTTGAAATTTTTATATATTAGGGGGAAGATTTTTTAAAATAAATTTTTACAGTTAATCTGGATCATCATTAGACTTCATACGATAAATTGTTTTAACATTGAGCTTCCTAGTAACGTCTTTAGTAAACCAGGACAGATACTTTGGGACAGAGGATTTTTTTTTGCAGGGGACATATTTGATAATTATTTCATAAATAATATATTTACTAACAAAGTCATTAACATTATTATACTCTTTTAACCATTTCCAATCAATTTCCAGTATACTTTAAGGAAGGTTTAGTGTACTTTATGACATGGCTCTTTTTGCGCCCTTAATTTAGTAAATATTGTAGTGGTTATCTTGTTGGTAACTTTTAGTAATTCATAGAAAAACTGTCACTTTATTTTTGCCCCCCCCCCCTCTGAAAACCACAAGATGGGCGGTCATGATACTTAATTATTTACATACTTACTTACCCACCCACATACCTAGCTATTTACATACTTACTTACTTACCTACCCACCCATATACTTAACTATTCACATATCTTTATAAAAAAATAAGGGGAAGGGGCATAAAATTGAATTAGTTAATGGTAACAGCTCTCATAAGAACATTACACATTTCAAAAACTGCCTGCTTATTTTGATTGGTCGGCGAGACCAGTAATGAGTTTTTCACCAGGTTCAGTACATTTTGGTGGTCATTCTAATCAGTGAATTTTTAAATTTTTTTTTAATTGCTAGCCCCAGAAGGGGACTAGCTCCTGATGAGAGGGTTACGCCCTCTTTACAGGCAGGGATGTGGAAGGAAAAGTTGAAATTTGAGGAGTGAGTGGATGGGCTAAGGGATATTAGGGAACTTTCAATTATTTTATTTAAGTAATCATTGAACATTGACATTACAAGCTTATGCTTATAATCATATTTTGGGTGCTACGAAATTGGGGATGATGGGATGGAAAATGAAAATGATGTGCTTAGACGCCACAACACTTTACGAATACGACAGATGATTGATTTTCTTCTCGTCTAGGGGCTGCTCGAGACATTAATGAGAGACAGATGAGCCCCACATCAGTGAATTTTCAGCTTCTCATATACAATATGAAAGTATAGTAAATACATGCTGTAGCTGATATTTGATATAGAAAAGATCATTTAAACATGTCTCTGATTAATTTATGCTTCATACAGGCATAATATATTCTTAATAGTATTTGAACATACAAAATAATAATAAAAAATCCTCTAATATCCTCTATAAATTGCATACCTTTGTACAAGGAAAGCCTGCACGCCATCTAACAAACTCTTTTTCCAGGCATCATTCAGCTTTACCATATTTAGTTTTTATATGAATAAATTCATTAAACACGATTATGTGTGGCAATATACAGAAGCATAAGGCATTTAATTTGTTTCGTTATCGAAAAATATTTTTGATAAGTTTTGGTTTCATAGTGAAGAAAAAATTAATTTAACGAATTTTGAAAGCGCAGCGCACGCTTGTAAAAAAAAGTATCCCAGCTTCCAGAGTTTCTTTTTTCATTTTTTATAATTTAATCTCTTTCGTGTAAGAACAAGGTTTTTTACTGTACGGAAACTTCTAACTGTTTCTTACAGAAAATGGTAGTAAAAAACAACTAAGTTCGCAAGTTAGTATTTCTTTTCATCTTTTAAGAACATTTTGAAGCAATAAGAATTATAACAGACTTGATAAATAAAATATATTCAAACGTTGTTTTCAGGCTTGAAATATGTGAACAGGGATTGGACACAGGAATAGGACATAATATTACACTGTTTCCTATACCTTTGGGATAATGTTAACATTTTGCGTCTGATTAATCCATGTTTGATGGAGTGACAACACTCACACATCAAAAGAAAGAATAAAAGCATTATTATCATTTAAATCCTTGCGGCCTATGATGTATAAACATGACTCATAACTAGCGAGGACTTCTAAATTCCTATAAGACTTACATTACAATTTCCTCCTATAAGAATAAAGCCTGATTTTTATGAAAGCTTACCTTGCTTGCGATTTGAGTTAATAACCAACTGAAACACGTGTTATTAAGAATAAGGAACGATTTTCATGAAAGCTTGCATTGCTTGCTTGCTTGCTTTGCTTTCGCTTTGCGTGAGTAGTCAATTGAAACACGTGTTACACTTTGGGGATAATGTTAACAGCACTTTTGCGAATGCCCACCCCTAATCGTGTGATGCGCCTAATTTTTGCTAATTTTTCACCACCTCTGTTTGAACTCATCATTTCCCCTTACACCTTATTTTTAAACTGCAAGATAAGTTGAATTGAATTAATTTTCAAGAACTTAGAGCAAATATAACATGTGTACATTTTCAACAAGTGACAGACAAGGGGAAAAACTGATTCGTGTTCGTAATAGCAATTGGTTGAAACAAAGCAAACAACAAAGAACTCAATAGATCTCCCACCTTCTTCCTATATATGAAAAAAAACTAGTCACCGAAAAAAAGATGAGACCAAATTGACAGTAATAGTACGTTAATATGAAGAAAATTTAATATTTGAGAGTAGAGAATAGAAATATTTTGCTCCTGAAGAGAAATATTTAATGTTAGGCAAGTCACTTCTCTAGATAGCATCAAACTTGCAACAAGTTTGCAGTAATATTGGCATTGCAAGGCTTCAAACTAAGTTCTACTCGCAAGATGGGAGCGAAGAAAAGTTTGGATGAGAGGAAGAGTTTACTTACAAAACCCGAAATAACACTTAATAGAAATTTATTAACTTCGTAACTATAATTATTGTACTTATTGCTAATAGTTAAAATAAATAGTAACCCATGGTAATCATTTTTTAAGTGATCTTTCGTAATGTATTGAGATCCAGTCCTTATTTGAAGCAGATACAGTCTATCCTTTCTAAATATTAGTCATATATCTGTTTTGTCGACAAAAACAGTTGGGTGTATAGTAAGACAAAGAAAAAAAGGCTCGCTTTTGTTTCATTTTATAAGACAATAGAAAAAAATATTGCTGAAGGTATAGTAGCCAAATGTGAATTACAATGTTGTGTAGATCATTCATTCTGTTTAGTGTAGTTTATTCCTTGGTCAACGAAGGAATAAAATCATTATTTCACGGTACATTCTAGTACCTCCTGGTAAGTGGCGATAAATGTACTCTCATTGTTGTTATTTACACAATTTTGGATGCGTTCAATTATGAAGTCTTACAATATCATGTGTGGGGTGAGTAATAGATAAAGTTCAGTTTAGGTCAACCAGATACTGAGAGACACTTTGTCACATGTATGCTTTATACCACTCATTCCCTTTCAAATAATTTACATAGCATAATGATCTTCCGTGTTAGATCTTAGGTAGAGCCATTCGACATAGCATCGTTAGTTTCGTGGTTGTTAAATAAGAACATAGATATGGTTGACTTTTTAACCGACACCTTTTATTATAAAAGTTCCACAATTACGTTACATAAAAGACTTATTACAGTTGAATAAATGAGTGCCCGGAAAAATGGGTTTGTATTGATTAGCGTGGATAGCCTCTTTTATGTAGCGACGTATATTTGACATAGTTCTATATGGAGATATGGAGAGGAGTGAATTCTAATGACAATGATTCTAACTCCAAACCAAGTTAGAGATGAAAGGTACTCCGAATCTAAACGAAGTCGGCGTTTGAGATAGGAAACTTTGATACCAAACCAAGTCAGAGGAGGGAAGAGGTGACCACTTGTCGAAATGAATAAGTGATACTCTAAAGGTATCTGTTGGGCCTTTTATAGGCCTTTCTTGTTGGCGTGTTTTATACACTCTCAAGCTTCTCCGCTTGAAGTGGGCGTCGTTTAATTCCACAAAGTGACTACGTAAATATTTCATAACCTAAGAATATTTACTATGATTGTTCGTTTTGCTTCTGGTCTTGTTGACACACTAATCCAGTTCCCATTACACCCTCAACCCCCTATTCTGGGGATTGACTTACTTTCAGGGAGTGTTGGGCTTCCTTGTAGATGTCGATCTTCATTTCATCTTGTTTCATTGGATCTTCTTTAATTTGTTGAACTGTAGGGAGGCTTTCAAGACGATTATGTATGCATTTTATAACATATATGATTAATATCATGTTCGTAACCACTAGTATCACCATGAAAATGACGAGAGTTATTATTTCTATCATCTGGAATAAAAGAGTTATTACGGGTTTTGTTTGTTTTTCAGTCGTTGATGTATGCAGTATAAAATTATAATTAGCACTGTTATTAATACAAATATTATCACTAAAATTATAGTTATCTATGCTACCATGGAATGCAAGTGAAAACCTTGGAACTTGCTCGGCAGATTATTCTTCTCATGCTTCAGTAAGTTACCTAGATTATCACTTCTGCAGAGTTTGAAATTGTGAAGGAAAAATTGTTTTATAATCTTGAGGTAAGTTCTAATGCTTTATTTCTAGATCCTCACTTGCTAGTTTGAAATTGCTTGTTGATATTACATCAGTTTCCTGATATGGAAAATAGTATGTGTACGGAACAGTTATATTATTTTGAATTTTTATTTCTGCATGACCGTTTATCAATTTAACGTTGTTTCTAGTTGCTATGTGTAGTCCTGATGGTATATACATGTAAAATTCTTCCTGACTAGATAATTCTGGTTTAATTTGGCATGCTGATGTGTTATTTCGAAAGATTAATTCATACAAACAGTCCGCTTTTTGTGGTTTTGGTTGTGACTGTACTTTAATACAAATTGAGCATTCGTTGCTGATTGCACATAGACAAATCGATTTCAAATATAGAATTCTCTGATTTTATCACATGTTCTGGCAAGGTTAACCGCGAGCATACTCATTTGGATAAAAATAATGTCATAATTTTTCTGGCCGATCAGTGGTATATGTAATATGACATCCTAATTCGCTCTTGCAGTATCAAAATTGACTAGGAAACTTTTAGCTGTTTGGTAGAAAATGCCTATGTCGTCTTGCACAATAGAACTGCGAAGTCTTGGGTTACTACTTATGATTTCTCGTGCTAACGCTGGTCTGATTAATACATCAAAATGTTGTTCTATAACTTGGAAATTTAGAAGTATTATTAGAAACCGTTCATTGGTAGCAACTAAGCATAGTACTTTTGTTATTTCACCATGTACACTTGAAATAATTTTTTCTATTGTTACTGTTATATTTGCGACAATATGGGTTAATTTATAATTATCCTTTATGATAATCTGAATTTGATCATTCAAGTAGCTGTTTTGCTGTTGCATTAGGTAGACAGTTTGTTTCAATTTATGAACTTCATAGGGTGAATAACCGCTTATTGCGAAGTTTAATATGACTGATAGCAATAAGAAAATTATGCGTTTCCTGTGAGTTGGATTATGTTTTTGGAAGTCGGTCGGCATAATTTGAGAAATGTAATAAATTTACGTTCTCTCTCGTGAAGAATGGTTACTAATTGTTCATATCCACGACATAATTCATTTTGAAGATTATTTCACTGAAGTCCAGATGGAGTCGATCAGTGATGAATTCGAACGGTCTTCACATTGGATTATAGGCTTGTGCTTTGCAATAGAAACGCCGTATTGCGTAAATACTATCTCGTGTCCATGGGTGTTCCTTATGATATATTTTACTGCTGACATTCACAGTCTGGTTAGTCGTTCCATGGTTAAATGATTTCCTATATAGGAACGAAAAATGCTAATTTGTATTTACTTACATTTACTCTTGTTTTTTTCTAGCAAGTCATTAGCAATGAAGCTTCTAATCGACAATGTATATTTGGATAAAGTGAGTTTATTTTATAAAAGAAAAAATTGATCCTGAAAGTAGGCGACAAGTTTTAAGAGCATATCGTTTTCCTCTGGGTGCTAGAATTCGTTTCAATAAATTAAATAGACACATATTTAGTGCAAATAATCGTTACCATGAAACTTTAGCTTTCAAAGGACAAGTCGTGGTAAAATATCATAAGTGGCATAACGATAAGAGGCGATGCATTACGTTTGAAATGCTTTGTTTCTTATTCTTTTCTTCGTTACGGTAGTGTATAACGCGTGCCACTTCTTCTTGTTTGATGGTTTGTCGATTCCTCTTGCTACTCTTTCTCTCTTGCTGCCGATGGCTGGGCTACCGTGTATGGAGGTGGGTGGAGCTTCTGCCGTGACGTCGCTCTTACGTAGCTCACTCCAACGCCGCTTGCTTCCCTCATCTCCTGCGAAGATGGATTTCTCTTCGAATGAAGCTTCTCACAGCGCTGTGTGCATGGAAGTTGCGTATGTGTGTGTGTAGATGACTTTTTGCAGTGTTCTCCTTGATTCAGCATATTTGTTCGTTTCTTAATTCTATCCACATATATGAGTTGGATTTCTTGCCTAAAATGTGGGGGAACCTTACTAAGTATTGGTTATTGTTCTTCTTGGATACTATCGTACAAGGTTTCACAAATTGTTTAGTGAAATTCGGGTCTATTTTGAAATCTGTATGGAAAATAAACTAACATCTTTTAGTTTTCCTGAAATAATACTTCAGATTTACGTGCATCATAATATGATTTCTGCTTCAAGTACGTTTTATGTAATTTGTCCGCTGTTTTCTGCCTTATGTCGTTGTGTTTTCACCCTTGTAATTTGTAAACTATGTTTGATTCCATACTGTGAATCTTTGATAGTTCTTGGAAAGTATCCATCAATTAAGAAACAGGCTGAATCCAGTGTTTGTCGATACTTGAGAATTTATCGAGAAAATAGCGTATGGAACGTATCTTTCTCATGATTTCATATCGTGTTGGACATAAAATTTAATGATCTGCTGGACCGTCTTTTGGGCGATTTCAGATAAGCCTGTACTTGAGTGAGAATAACTGGAATTGAACTTAAGTTCAAATCTGTATTTCTCTGCCATCTAACGTAATGCTGTACTAGAATGTATTGGATGTTTATCTAGTACCAGAGAATTAAAACATCCGTACTTGAGGATTGTTTCTTGTTCTAAAAATCCATTACTGATTTTGCTGACATAGAATCAAATACTTTTGCTATTACTAGGCACAATATACACTCTACTGTAATGTGGAAATACTTCCTGACGTTTCCTTCAGATGCTATCGGTCCCAGGGTGTCAAAAATGTATTGTTCACCAAGATTACATACTCGATCGTGCAGTAGTTCGGCTTGTGGCTTTTCAGATATGTTTTAGAGTGTTGATAGTCGTCGCACCATTTTAGGAAGTATTCTAATGTCTGTTTCATAGGAAGCACATAATATTTTAACATTGATTATCTATATAATTCAGTCAATCCGGGATGTCCACCTATCTTTATTTGTGTACATTTTCAAACCATTACGGAACTAGGTTTTGGTATACATAAAAAATGTCTTTCCCCTAATTCTGGATGTTTTCTTTTAGGGTAAAGTGGTATTTTAGCGCACATATTGTTGCTGTATCTTCTGGCTGCTGTCCATTTAAAGCTGCTATGATGCTTGTACATGATGCGCTTCTTTTCTGTTCTTGCTTTAACTTTTCATTAGAAAAAATGTGCTGTTATTGGTATATTATGATCTAAAGTAATGGAACGGAAGGCAATGTGATCTTCTGATGTATTTACATTGCCTGTTACTTTTTTCTGTTGGCAGTAGGTTCTTCTTCAATTTCTCTACCTTCTTCTTTTCCTTTCCCTTGCTCTTGCTTTTTGATTTCTTCTGTCTTTGAGTACCAACGAATATGTGAATTGTGACCACTGACACACTGAGCAAACGGTAATTGTACCGCTTGAATTATTTTGGTTATCTTCTTTCTTTTTATATTCGTCTTTCACATATGATTGCTGGCCATTATTTTGCCGTTTTTATTGTAAAAATTGTTACCTTTCTTATGCTGTGGTTTATAAAGAGCATTCTTTGCTAGCGTTAGGGATAATTCTCCTACGTTGTTTCTAATGCTTTCCAAGATAAGATAAAATGAAGTGTATGGGCGGTAACAGCACTATGGCTTATGCCCGTCCCGATACGGGGAAAGCCCCTTATCTTTGTCACGTTGATCTGTAGCTGTTTATATATATATAAGCTGAAGATGTAAAAGGTGTTCAGAAAACACATACTGGTGTAAATGGTCAGTATAATAATAAAAAGTAAAGATGTATACAGTTTTTAGCATAAGTTAAAAACGTGGAAGCTGTAAATGAGCCTGCACAAAATAAAACAATTGTAATACATAAAACATAACAGCTAAGGGAAATAATCACCTCAAAGAGAAGGAGATAATCCTGTCTCAAGAACATACATAAAAACTCTCCGCAACATACCTGGTTTATGCCCTAACAATGATGCCATATCCTTGGGGATGTTATAACGTTGTCTGAGATGATTATATCCTGGACAATTAAAAGGACGTGACGAATACTTAAAACTACATTGCAATTATTACAATGTGGTGGATCCAATCGTCGTAACAGATACCCGTGTGTCACGCGACTGTGTTCTATACGTAGACGACATAAATGTACTTATTCACGCCTACTATCTCGGCAAGATAATTTCCATGGAGCAACAGTTACCATAATTTGTTTCAATTTATTAACAGCTACGTCATCACATCATCGCTGCTATTCATTCCGTGTCACTTGCCTATAATATATCAATATGTCCTGAAATGGGACATGCTGAATATAACGTTATCTCCTAAAGAGGCCTCACGTGCAGCTTCGTCTGCCAATTTATTACCATGGATACCAACATGACTTGGTATCCAGGAAAAGAAAACCTCACCACCGGCAGAGCAGATGGCGTGTGTCTTACATAGGATATCTTGCACGAGCGTATGCTTAGAATACGTGTTGCCAAGGCTTTCAACAAAACTGAGCGAATCTGTACACACAAGGATGCGATTGAAACCACGGACAAGACTAAAATTCAAAGCCTTTAAAAGAGCATGTAACTCAGCAGTAAAAATACTGGCTTTGGGCTTAAGACAAAATTGACGGGCTTCCCCATCTACAACAAACGCGCATCCAACAGAATCATCTGATTTGGACCCATCGGTAAAACAGCGATAAAACGTGGGTACTCACTCTGCAATTCACGAAAACGTTGCTTGAATTGAAACATGGAAGTCTTTGACTTGATAAAGAGATATCAAACCGTGGGCGGGCAAGTGTCCCCGGGGGATGGAGACTAAAATGGACTGGGCATACAGTTGGGCAGTCTGCATTTAGATTCTGCAACAACTTTGATGCTCGGATACAAAGTGGTCGGGTAGCATGACCACGGCGTTCATATAGGGCTAGTTGTACTGGGTTTACGAGTAAGTTATGTGCTGGGTGGCCTGCTAAAGATGATATCTTAGCATGATAGCTCAGCACATGGTACAACCTATGAATGTCGAGAGGTGGTTCAGCGGCAACAACACAAAGACTGGTCACTGTGGAGAGTCGAATTCCAGCATGATGGACACTATCAAGCATATGTAAGGTGGAAAATCGTGCAAAGGAATAAGCGTGACAACCATAATTAAGCTTCGATAAAATGAGTGCGCGATAAAGTAGCAACAAGGTTGTAGAATCAATAACCCAAGTGGGATGACTTAAAACACGTAACAAATTCAGAGCTCTGGTACTGGAAATTTTAATTTGGCGAAGGTGATTACACAAATTTAACTTCGTTCAAATAATAGACCAAAGTATGGAACCTCCTCGACGAACCGGAGTTGTCTATCTCCAAGAAAAAGCTCCGGATCCACAAAACAATTTCGTTTACAGCAAGTGTACACAGACTGTCTTCGTAGGTGAAAAACGAAAGCCAGTCTGGCGTGAGCAGTCTGCAAGACGATTAAGCGCTAGCTGGATCTGTCGGGCTGCGAGGTTGATATTCGCAGATTTACAGACAATCGTCAAGTCGTCAACATATAAAAGGCCTTGCACAGGAGGGCGAATACAAGCCATAACACTATTCACTGCAATAGCGAACAGTGTTGCGCTCAGCACACTCCATTCTGACACGCCATTCTCCTGCAAATAACGCTCTGAGAAACGATCACTAATAAACATGAAAATGACGATCACGTAAGAAATCTGAAATAAAATGGGCCATGTGGCCTCTAATACCCCAGACATTAAGCTGCCGTAATATCTCATATCTCCAGGTGGTATTATAGGCCTTGTCTAAATCGAAGAACACAGCGAGAACGTGTTTATTGCGGAGGAAATCATTCTGAACAATCCACTCTAACCTGACTAGGTGGTCGACAGTTGATCGGTATTTGTCGAAAACCACACTGATCATTGGAAAGTGTTATTATGGTCCAAGTACCACATTAGGTGGTGATTTATCATTCTCTCAAATAGCTTGCATACGCAGCTAGTAAGAGCAATGGGCCGGTAACTTGTGGGGTTTAGTTTATCCTTGTCAGGTTTCAGAATGGGGATTACAAAAGCTTCTCGCCAACTAGGAGGGAAGTTATCATTCCTCCAGATCTGATTATAGAGGTTTAGCAAGAAGGGAAGGTGTCCCAGCATTTCGCAGTGAATATCATACAGTTCAGAGGATGTGTTTCTAACTTCCCGCAAGGCAGTTTCAAGTTCCCACTTGCTGAAAGAGACACTATATGCTTCCAAATTATTAGAGTGGAAGCGTAGA
>JAGDQP010065679.1:0-11389 GCA_022664845.1 Lepisma saccharinum | reverse complement strand
ACAATTATATAAATACTACGAACGACTTTATTGTTTAATAAATTTTGTGTTGGAGAAGTGTTTGATCGACTTTGCTTTGAATTTCGATTATCTTATATTTTTATTGGATAGTGTTATGTTGAAGTTAATATTCTACGATAGCCTTTGTATCACATAGTAGCTAATATCAAGAATCAGGAATATTTATGACTCAACCGAGATTGCTTCTTTTATTTTATTTTCTGAATCATACTACAGTATTTATAAATGAATCTTTGTGTTAACATAATTTTGATGAATTTATAGCTTTATTGAGAGACCTGATGTGCTATTTATTTTAATATTTTTATTGTGGCCTATAGAACTGAAACTGGAATATGGTAGGGGAGAGGATATCGGAAGAAACTTGGGCAATTTCATGATTATTCAGATTATGTCTTACTCTAGACTCAGACTCTGGTAAAATTTGATGTCAGCGCCAGGAATTGAACTCAGAACTTGCCTGCCTACAGTTTCTTGATGCAGACTTGGGGAATGCTTGCTAAATTATTAAAAATAATGTAAGTTCTGCCCAAATGCAGCTTTTGACCTTAAGGTGGCAGAGCAAGGTAAACTAACGGGGATTTGCCAGTGCCTTTTATTAGTTGAAGGTAACGTCCTAAGATTGGAACACAGACTTAAACCTGGTTAAATAAAATACAGATGCTTGTTAAATTATTAAAAATGATGATGATGATGGATGTTGTGCCCAAAGGCAGCTTTTGATCTGAAGGTCTAGGTGAACTAATATTGATTTTCATTTTCAGAATTATAGTTTAACCTGGGTATTTTGGTTGTTTGCGCTGCTTGTAAATTAAATATATTTTTATGTGAATGGGGAAGAACACATTTTTAAGTTATAGTCCTATGTCTACTCATTTTTACCTTCTGAACCTCTTTGAGAATTACGAAGCACACTTTGATACTCAATTTGATTGTAATAGATAGGTCAAAGTAGAAATCTGGCGAAATTTTCAGAGTACAGTTTGATTGTTATCATTTTTATTGATAACGGTTCGTGAATTGCATCATAATGTTGAATGAACGCAGACGTTTTCTAGCCAGACCGTGAATTAAACCCGGGACACGCTAAGGATTGACGAATTATTTAATCTCTGCCTTGCTGATTACTAAACAAATATTTATTTAACAGATTTCCTATAAGTATTTTCATTGATTAAGGTCATATTTATCAGTGCAGCATAGGAAATAAGTATTAACTTTAAATCAACTATTATGAGAAATAGAAAGTAAATATTTTAACCACATTTTTAAACAATTTTGAGCATCTCAGGTTCAGGCGGAGATAGGATAGGACAGTATAAAGTTGAATAGGAAATATAGATTTTTTAACTTAATAGTCTTTTGCCTTCATATTATTACTTAATTTATTTAAGGTCTGTAGAAAACTTTGGCTCAAGCCGTAGGGATGACGATGAAAGAATTGGTGGAATGAAGAAAGTGGGAGAACACATAATTATTGTGTTACACAAAGCTTACATGGTACGAGCAGGGATCGACCTAAAGCATAAGAGGCAAATATTGAGTTCTATTTCAAGTGAGGAATATATTTTTTTAACTACTGCTGGAATATACACTTTTAAATAACATTGATAAAATGTATGCTTCTTGTTGTCGTTTACATATCACGCTGAAATATTTTACTTAATTCATGTTCATTCTGTGAAGAAGTATATTTTCTAAGAATTTTAAAGAAACTGGCTGCTGTTGCCGGACGCAAAATATAAAGAAGTGTATAATATGTAGATTCACTTGATTCCTTATGCATTTAAAAGTTTTGTATCGGGTTTCACTATTTTAAACAGCACTGAAGTTTATCTATATTTGAAAATTTACGGAACTGGAGTCGTTGAAGACCTTTAGGCAAATTTAACTTAGGCCGGCCATCATGTTCAGATGTACTGTTTAATACTTACGCGAGTTAATATTTCACAATTATGATGGATACATTGTTTGCCATATCTTTAACAGAAATTATATAAACCACTATTGGAAGTAGGCTTTGTAGAAATTTGGCCGGCGTGCTCAACTTTTGTTTGTTTCACATGTTCATGGATCAAGATAGAGCACCATTCGTGTTATTTCACATGCTTATGGTTCTTTGTTGCTTTTGCACCTGTTGTGTTCTGGGGAGGGGGAACATTGTTTTTTATGGAAATCAGTGTGAACGAAATCTTCGGCTGAATGATGATTTTCACTGCTATCGTATACTAATTTATATCTACTGTTCACCGTTTAAAATGTTCAACTATAACGATCCATTCCACAGATGAGATTTAAACCTTGAACCTTCAAGTCGCTGGCTTACTGGTCTTTGCTTAACAAGTAAACATGGAAACCTAACTTGCATAAACTTTACTGTGTATGGAAATCCAAAAACAGAAATAATCATATCCCAGTCGGGATTTGAACCTTTTATTTGCTGCTTTAGGGCTGATTGGGTAGCAGATTAACATGGAAGGTGAAAAATTGTATAAAAGCAAGAGACTTATACAACATTTAACTTAATAAATAAATAATAATAATAATAATTTGCTAAAATAACATCTATACATTGATAAGTAATACTGCCCGAAGCCAATCACATTTGACCAAGCATTATCAGCTTGCTAAGGCATTTTGTTTGATAATTTTCCAACTGCATATCAGTACTTGCTATCCGTTTACGGAGAGAACAGTTATTTTGCCCATAATTCTTTACAGTTGCGAAAGTTGGAGTACGAGATTAACAAATGAACACAAATGACGAGTATTGTAAATAAGGTCTTGAGAAAGATATACGGTTGGAAACGGGACGAGATTACCAGAGAATTGAGGAGACAACATAATGAAGAATTATAGGCACTGTATGACTTACTCAATGTTGAAAAAATAATGTAAACTCGTCGACTAAGATGGGCAGGCCGTACAGCTCGGATGGGAGAAAAATGAAGAGTATGTTCCATCTGGGTTAGAAAGCCATATGGAAAGAGACCGTTGGGAGGACAAACGACGTTGGAAGGATAATATTAGAAGGGATCTTTGAGAAATATGTGTTTATGGTGAAAACTAGGTTGATCTTACTCAGGATAGAACCTGATCGCGATCATTTGTTACTGCGGCGTTGAACTTCCGACTTCCGTAAGCTATAGACTAAGTAAGTTATTTTGAATAGATTTCAGTATATGGACAGCATCAGAGAATACCCAAAGCCTTGTGTCCTTTTCTGATGGAGGGGAATACCACATGTCACATTGTTGTGTTCCCCTAGTTATTCCTAAGCATGGCCAAGACTTTTTGTTTAACTGATGTCTGAAACAAAACCAAATACGTATATTCCAGTATTTTGCACTTGTATTATGATTTGAAGTACAATTTTGCCCTAAATATCTCCAAGGGCTCGAATTTGTACTCATATTTGGCAATGGGTTGAATCCAATTTTGCAAAAAGTAGATATAAAGTGAATACGAGAGTTTGATTTGGTAGTTGGTCTTCGCCCTCTTTTAGTGTAATATATGCGAAATCAACAAACCCATCTTCTTTTAATGAATTTCCATTGAAATGTAATTTCTCTTTAGGTTTGACCTTGTTCAAAATCAGAACACCGACACGATTATTATAGTCGCCATCTTTGAATGATTCAGAAATTGCCTCAACAGTTTATACCCTAGAAGCATTTGAGTTACTATATTTTCCAATTGAGCACTAGTTGGAACTGGCAAAAGATTATGCTTTAAACCTTGTTTACACCCTCTTGATGATTAATTTTGCAACAAGTATCTCTTCAACAAAAAGTCATCACTGTACCGCATTTCCCCTGTATGTTTGACATTGCATTTGTTTAATTATAATTACAAAGCATCTACTACCTGTAGTGTAAAACACATGTGAATCAGATTGGTAGCAACAAGTTGGAAGGTAAAATGATACCACCCCTGGTGTTTAGAAGTTTCGGCCATGCATATGCTTTTAAATGGCCAGTTGTCAAATTTGCTCACTTTGTCTTTCTGAATGTTATGCTAATACTTAATATAAGATTATAACAAGAGTTTTAAACATTTAGCTGCCACGGTCTCCCAAATTAACAGACTTTGAACCCATCTTATGAAATATGTACATTTTATTCTTAGAAGTTAATTAACTCCTTTCGAAGCTTAATAGTGATAATTCACTTACTAGCATGCAAATGATTGGTTATCTCCTAATTAAACTGAGAGAAAACTGATTCATTTAAACCAGAGTTTGTCAGATGATAAAAATGACACCTTGGACCAGCATTATTCTGTATAAACATTTGCAATCCAACCTTGCAGCTGAGAAAGGATAAGATTGGCATACTTCAGCAGTGATTTCTTCAAGGTTGAGATCACAGAGTGATGGATTAGATAATCAGTGTTTATTTCTTTATTTGAATAAGCTTACATAGAATAAGCCTAGAGTCGTTTGACAAGAGTCTCCAAGACCGTTCGGGTCACTCTACCAGGGTCCTTCGGGACCCTTTCGGTCATTCGCTCTGTCTACCGGGTATGACATACGGCCTAGGTATATATGCTGGTTACTCTATTCACGCTATCTACTCAGTCTGTTTGTACAGCAGCTATAGCCTATAACTCTCAACACTTGCTTTTGAATCTACCGAATGGTTTACTTCCAGTAAAAAACTCAGGCAGAATCCTTTCTCATATCTCAAAAACTAATAGAGCTAGCTAAAATATAGAATGTTTTCCCATTTACTGGTTGTAAAATCATTTAAACATATAATGATCAATGTTTTAACTAGGGATGGATTCACGATACTTTCGATACTTCGATTCCACCGATACCTGCAAGGTATCGGTCGATACCTTAAATAATAAGCACGATACTTTTTCGATACTTTTATATACACAATTTTGCACTGATATTTTTATGAAAATAATCTAGTCGGAGAACATGATTGTTTACATTTCCCTGTCAGAGTCAAAGCTTCTTGAGTAATCAAGGCATAATTAACTTCAAAAGAAAGAATTTTGCATGTTTCATATGTTAAGAAGTGAGAGATCATGGTTGGACATAAATATCAGTAAGTTACCTATTGAAATTTGTGATTTTTTTTAGAGTTACTGCGGCTATACTTAAGAGACCTCCGTCTCAGGGTAGAAAAGACAGCAGTGAAAATTGTTTTCTTGTTTGTTTTGTCCTTTATTCTTTTCAATTCAATTCTTCAAAACAATATCATAGAACTCTCATATAATGATTTCTTAATATCATGTGACTTTGGATCTAGTTTACTGAGCATTCAAAACGCTAGTTTAGCTACAAAAATAAAACATTTCCTTCTTTTAAATAAAATGATGCAATGAATTAAGATATTTTCAAATTTATGGTTTTAGCACCTGGGATATAGACTCGCACGTGAGACTTGATTAATGAAAAAAGTATTCCAAATTGAGGAAATTTCCAAAGTAGTGTTTGTGCTTATTACCTGGCAACAGTCTTCTCCTAGAGACGTTTCAGTACAACAGAAATAATATGTACCAAACGAGCAGGGGTGGATTTCGGTTTTTTTAATTTTTTGACCAGGCCCACTACTTGGTAGATGAATACTGTGTGAAAGGGAAAGAATTACATGGCCCGCGATTAGAGGGTATAACTGGGTAATTGTCACCCTCCCCAGTTTTCTCTCGTATTCATCTACTGACAATACCATAAGGTACAGAAATTGAACATTGAAAAGCTTGAATAAAAAGTGTGAGAGTTACTTACTTAATCTCAAGTAATTTATTACCCACTGACCATACTAACAAAAAGAGTCCCAAAATACCTTCATTAGGGCTTTGTGTCAATAGCGTGCCTTATTTTCTCGATTATTATGAGATGTTACAAAATTAATATTTTTAAGCTTGTTCAAGTCAAGCAGTTGCAAAATTTTATAAACTCTGAACAATCGAAAAGTAAAGTTTGCAATTGAGAAAGTTTTCATTTTTGTTGCTGACCATATGTTGAACATGACTTGTTATTTAGATAGCTTTTATGCATATATATCTCTTGCATATTGCGTCAATCTCTGACCTGAGTCAAAGTTGCTGGCACTCAGTAATTTTTAAAAGAGGTATAAACAACAAATACTTATAGGAACCCATTCATTGATCCGCCTGTGCTTGAAGAGAAGAGGTTCCTCAACACAAAACTTTACAGACACGATAAAAATGATAAGCCTCCACAAACAACTCGTAAATCAAATTGGCTTATAGCCAATTTGTCCCTGACTTCTGATACCCTCAGATGAAGTTCTTTCATAGGCCCTTGAATGCTTCTTCATAAAACAATGGGATCTGTATCCATGCCACTAGCACCTCAACTCTTGACGCCTAACTACGGTCCTACAGGGCTACCTTGAAATAGCGACAAGGAATATGGCTTCAATCTTGCACAGAAAATATTCTCTTTTTGCAACAGATAACAATTCTTCCTTACAGGTTAAGAATTTAATTCCCGATCTGGTCGTGAAACCCAGCAATTAAACCAGTTGTCTTCTTGTTTCAAAGCTATTCAGGTCCATGCCCTTTTTCTTTCTCCTCCTCCGGTTTTTATTTTTCAACCAAAGGAAATACGGAACTACCGTTTGTCAATCTCCAGTTCTTGTTAACTTGGCCGCTTGTCGCCACATCCAACGGTTTTATGACTCACGACCGTACTTCACATGAAAAAAAAACCAAAGATCTATTTGCCAAAGAAAGAAGGGGAAATAATATATGAAGTTTTATTTCCGCTTTTCAGAAAAAATCACAATGGATGTTCGCCAAATATTAACGGTCTCATTTCATGTCTCCATCTCGTTCCCTCTGCCCCTTCCGAGTTGGTTGTTGTTCTTTAATCATTATGAAGAGTGTGCGAACTCTCAGAAGTATAAGAATTGCCTTTACGTGTTCGACTATAGTTAAGTGAATGTTGAACTTTGAGGTTGTGGAAATGAATGATTGAGATTGAGGCTCTCTCGTCTAGAAAATATATTGCGCAGAAAGTGTCTCGCCTCGAAAAGGTGTATATTATACATTATAAGAATGCTTTTTCGCCTCGTTTTCTATAGACAATTTTCTGTCTCGTCTCGTCTCGTGGGCAACACTAATAAACAGTCTGTGTAGTCACCAGCTCTAATGCTCTTACTTCACACGTTGCCTGCGGTCGATCCGGTTCAAAAAGGCAAATGTGATAATCGTATACAGAAAGGTTTTTCTTGTTGCACATGCTACTTTGGACTGAGCAGTGAGGTAAGGTTTTTACAAATAACTACGTAATCCATCGTAAGCAATTTGTCCTTGGAACGTTTTAACAAACACACCAACCATACAGACGGTTCCTGAAACATATAGGGTAGAACATTCACATACCGCATTTTTACATACAAAAATTATTAAATATATTATATTCTCTCCTTTCACACCGTATTAAAAATACACAAATTTAGAAAAAAACTCAAATTATTTTGGACGACTGTGAATTTTAATTTGTTAAGTTCAAGAGAATCTAGACAACACTATCAAGTAACCATGCACAGATGAACGCCTCAGGTTACGTAAATGCATTGAAATGGTTTCATGGAATAGTGATATATTTCACTCTCGGTATTTATTAATATTTTCTATTGGTATCAATGCATGTTCTACAAAGTTTTGTGTAAAACTATAATACATGCTTTTTCTACGTCGGTTTCATACACTGAATAGATCTTATAAAACTTGGATTATTACTAGGAACAGCAGAATTTTGCGAATTGTGAATTCGCGGAAATTTTAAGCACTCAAGAAATTGCATAGAGTTGATAGACAGCTAAAAATGTTCATTTTAACTCACGAAATATTCGCGAAACTTTTTAGGCATTTTGCTTCCATCAGAGCACTATTCAAAAAATTATACCATTTTTATTCATCTATTCACGATAACAATGCCTAAACAATCAGAAAAAATATATAATTCGTCTTCAGAAACGTATCATTGGATTCGCGTAACACAGAGAATGTTAGAGTTTGGTATAGTTTATCCCACATTGATGGCAGCAAATTTGCGGAACGTGGTTTGTCATCTAGCGAGAAAATTCTAACTACAATATCACAATTTCATTCATTGTGTGCGTTTAGCAGTATTCGCCTGGAAAGACTTTGTAAAACAAGTCGCACACGTGAATATTTATCATACCACCGAAAATCTCGCTATTGGAAAGAGCAAAGCAGTTTTAAATGCAGTCTGTGAGATATTTGTTTCAAAGTTTTCCTGTGTGCTGACCAATAATCGAACAAAGTTGATCATGAAAATTTTGGAACTGTTTTAATTATAAGCCTATGAAAAATCAGATGAATGATTAAGAAATAAACTCCTTCATAGTTGTACATGTTCATCAAAACTTTTGTATTTGTTTCCTTAAATGTGGTAGAAATGTGAAAAACTTGCTTAAATAAATATATAATTAACAGTATTAGGAGATGGTAATTTAAAAATAAATGCACTTTATCTAGTTTTCTAGGAGCATGTATTAATGCAAGATTTGTTTAAATTTTTAAAAGTGCATTACAAACAATTATTAATTTTAGGTACTCAAGAAATTTGACCTTCTACTCGCGATTTTTTAACATTTTCACTCACGAAATTTAAACATTTTTATTCATGAGATTCTACTCTCTCTAATTATTTCACTCAGGACTCATTCCACTTAAAAATCAAGTCCAGTTGTTCAATCTTTTTTTCAGTCATATGTATTACCTTCCTGATTATCATCTTCACATTCGAAGGAGGACGTTACAGATAATTCCTATGAACTACAGACAATTTTGGATAGATGTAATTCGCACTTTGTCAGTTGCGAAGCCAAGCGGGAAGTAAGCAAGGAAAGTGGAAAGATCTAGATTCCATGATAGAGAATATAAAGAAAACAATTTAGTATATTTCTCAGACGAAGTGGGCATTGAGGGGCCCAAATTAAGTGAAAATTAAAACAGATCATATTCTGTTCAATACTAAGTTACTCATTCAAAATGTGCCTGTTCTGAACAATTTTCAAAAGTATCCAGTACATTCAGGTAGATTAGATCAAAGTATAAGCACAAAGCTACTGAGAGAAAATATTCCTAGGAAAAGCACTAGATATTGATTTTAAAAGCAAAGAAGAATAGAAAACCAACAGATTTAAAACTTTGAAAGCGACATAGCAGAATGAAGATATAAATAGACGTAATTATGACTGAGATAATAGGAGAGAGAGCAAAGAAATGGCGGACAGCAGAAGCAGAAATTATAACAAACATCAGAAGAAATTAAACTTCAAATGGAAAAAAGAAAGAAAATAAAAAAAGATTAAACGAGACTTCGAGTATAATAAAGGAACGAAATATGCCAGAACTACTAGGTAATCTAGCACATCTGGTTAGAAACAAGTTTTATGTCAAATACAATGAAGAACTTTGTATTTTGGTCCATTTAATAACTAGTAACTCCGGTCTGTCTCTAATGTCTTAACTTTTATGTCTCTAAAATCCTGAAACACACATGCCACAGCCTGGATTCAAATAAAACCTTGGATACTCTACCCTAAGGCATCGAACCACACAACTACCAGGTTTGGCAAGTTCTGTGTGAAGCTGAGGAAAGAAGTAAAGAATACGAACTTGCCTAGAATTCATAAATATCAAAATGCTTTAATTCAATTTCTTTACAGCAGTACTTCAATTATGTAAAAATCAAGGTATCCAAGGTGCAAACATTGAATTGATACAAATTATATTCTCACGACATCAACCGAGTAAAAAATCAAGATTGGAAATCGTATATTACACGAAGACTCAGTCTCAATAAAATTATTTTATGTAGCTCTAGAGGAAGATGTGCAAAGTTTAGACGCGGAGTGAATTAGGAATTAAATTTAATATCGAACACGTTAATATTATATACCAATAAAATAATTTAATTCCCCCCTTGCACGAAACCTTCTAAGGCTCTTGTTCTAGGGTCTGTCTAGAAGCACCTTGTAAGCATTTCTCACCCATCATTCCAAAAATTCAAAATATTCCTGTTTTTGAACTAAAATAAAAGTGAAAATCTTAGAATTACACGCAAGAAGCCCCCCCTGATTAATTCGGGTCAGTAGCATCCGCATCCAGATTGAATAAACAATGCCAGAACAGACAAACTAAAGTAGTAAATTTCCGTTAAACAAATAAAATCAAATGAATTTAACAAGTTTTATTATTCAAAAATACAATCTCCAAACTGAATTGGATTCAGATAAATTTTCAAAACAAATGCGAAACAATATTAAAATGTTTACATTCTGACTTCCAAGTTTGTTCAAAAATTAATAACAGGACATTTCCAACGATCTATTTGAAATTCAGCAATGATCAATGAAGTTATTATTACGTTCTAAGAAATTACGATCATAATTAATTTAATTTAATGAATAATTAATTAACAACAAAATAATTTTATTTAAATTTAGATACTTGGAACGTTTTTATTTATTTATCAGAGATAAGTAAAAGAACGAGCAAAATCGAACTTCAAGAACAAAGTTTTGAGCTGAGAGAAAATCCTCTTGTTGCGAACCCAACACTCTCACGATTCAACCTTTTTCTTATACGACGACAAAATGCTTCTCATGAACTGAAATCTAATTCAAAAACCCACAATCAGTCATTCAAACCACTACAAAAATAGAAAACTTAGACGTACCGTTCTATTTCAGGAAAGACAGTAAATAGAAATAAAAGGATACAATCCATCCACAGCAGCCTCCTCGCCTCACAGACAAAAGTCATTGATCCAATGCAGAATTTGGTTCCACGTATTGGATCTATCTCAATCAACGTAATGATTTCCACAATCAAAGATGAATACGAGCAAAAAACTTTTCGAACTCCTGAATCAACTCAATCCTTTGCATCCAAGAGGTCACAATCTTGAACACCTCTACTTAACCACGCCTCCGTACACCAGAATCATAGTTCCGATAATTTTACACGATTACTACTTAAACCGATTTTATGAAAAATTATGAATTTGTTTTTTATCGAATTAATACACTTAAAAACATGTTTAGGATTCGACCAAACGCATGTTTAACAGAATTTACGATTTATAAAGTTTAATTCGGACTTAGTTAAAAAATCGGATTTATACCATTAATTAATGATCAAATCACAAAGAATGAATTCAAACTCTTCCAATGACTGTATTCGAACTTTCACGAAGTCCCTAGCTTTATTTAATTTCCTCTGAACACTAAGTTAATTTCGCGAATTTACTTTACTACCAAGTCACTATTCACTTTTAACTTCATTTGATTAAATTAAGAGATCGCAGGACTCACTAGAACAACCGAGAGTTAAACTGAGAGCATTA
>JAGDQP010065677.1:0-10523 GCA_022664845.1 Lepisma saccharinum | reverse complement strand
CAAGATGGCGACTTTTTCAACATTTCGTAATATTGTTTTGAACTGCTAGTGGCAATACACCTTCATGCCAAATTTCGTATCTCTAGCTCAAACGATATGGAAAAGAGATTTCTTGCTTCCGCCATTTTGGATCCAAGATGGCGTCCTTGAATTCATTAGGTAACATTTTCGTAATCAAACAGTGATGTTTTACCTTTATGCCAAATTTGATTTCAATAGCCCCAGCGGTTTAGGCTGTGTATTCTATACAACAATGGGTTCGGCGGCCATTTTGGATCCAAGATGGCCACCGATTTTGCTCGTTAACGAAATTAACAGAGCTATTAAGCCTAGAAACAACATATAAAAATTTGGTTCAAACATCTTCAAAATTATGGCCGCTAGCGTGTTAATATATATATATATATATACACTTAGATATCGTACCGATCTCAATAGGAATATTTTTCTTCGAAATCTACCTAAAAAGGTTAATTCTGCGACTTTATTTGTCGCTGAAATCTTCAATCAAATCTCTAAAATCCAGGACAGATGTAACGTCGTTTTCTGTAGACAGAAGAGCGAGAGCGGACAGCCAATCTTGAGTCATGGTGTTCCTTAGATATCGGTCTTCATCAGCTCCAGCTTAGAAAAGCTTTTCTCGGCAGACGCAACAAATTGGAATCGTGGATATTATTCTCACTGCAATATAATTGTTCGGTTAGATTTTACGCAAAGTATTTTCTTTTTTTAATATGCACTTATTTCCACACACAAACACACAAATGCAAAAATTCGGAAAGCTCCTAAACCGTGGTATCTACTTAATCAACTATGATCGACTTACTGTGATGTGATCAACAATTCAAATTACAATTTGAAAATAAACAAAACGCAGTTATCAAACACTAAGATTGGTCATTTCTATAAACTTTCATGAACTAAAATTACAATATGTTAGGTGACTCCAGGCAGGCAAAATTACTAATTAATTGTTGGTAGCGTGGGACCTCTGTAGGCGCGGTGCCCTGGGTGTTTGCCCGGTGCGCCCGTACCTAAGGTCGCCACTGATTATCCCCAGTTTTACTCGACTGCATTGATCAACTGTCATGTTTGTTTCTGCTGATAATAGACAGACCAAGAAATTAAGCTTGTACTGTGCCTGCTTTTTTCATCGGTGTGCTGTTTTCTTCTGCGAGGCTCACCTTGCCAGAGGAAAATAGCAATTAAGCAAATAGCTGCTACTTTTTATCGGTCGTAGCAGTGATAGCAATTTACCCAAAGTAGCAGTGAGAAAATAATTGCTACGCTATTTTTGCCCAGTTCTCGCTTGATTTGTCTTTGTCTCTTATCTATCACTGCGGATGGCGGTAACGTTAGCAGCAGGAGGATACGAAGCGCGTGTGGTGAATTTGTGAGATTTTTGCGAATTTGAGAATTTTAGGACTCGGAGATTGACAATATTGTAATAATCTACCTGAACCGGCGGAAATTTTCTGAGAAGTTTACCAAAGGTGAGTTCATTTTTTTTTCATCAGTTATGGCGACATAGGCCTAGTTATTATATTGTATGTTGCGTATAGGCCTACTTTACAATTTATATAAAACCAGAAATGCATTGGTGAAGTCACTTTGCCATAAATATTTTTGAGAGCAATAATGAGATGTGAAATTAGTATGCGTACTTAATTGAAATATCCAGAAATACTCCGTTATTTTTGAAAAAGTGCAAGAAATGAAAAACTGAATGCACAAGTAATTAGTATTGGGAATCTCCTACGCAGCACTCACTACTTGTGCATGCGGCTTTTCATTTCTTGCATTGTTTAAAAAATAGCAGAGCATTTCTGAATTTTTCAGTTAACTACACACACTAATGTCACATCTCATTACCTCTCTCCAAAGTACATTTATAGCAAAACTAATTTCACCAATGTATTTCTGGTAAAATTCTAGTCGCGATTGATATGTTACATATTCCCCTTACGATTTAAAAGAATCGAGCAAGGCCGATGGCGGCCATGACGGACATACCCCCTAAAAGATAGCGCCTTCACCCTATATCCATTAATATATATTCACGGGCGGATTTAGGAGAGATACCCTTGGGGTGCACACGAGTGGGGGGGGGGGGCAATGTCCGGGGAATTATTTCAAAAGTTATCATTTAGAATGAAACATTTAAAGTCATTCTGAAATGACTGGGGGGGGGGCAATGTCCCCCATAAATCAGCCCATTGAATTTGATTTTAAGGCCTTTAGGCAACTATGGCTTAGGCCGTATGGATGATGATGGGATGAATTGGTGGAATTAAAAAAGTGGGAGGAAACGGAAGCACCCCGAGAAAACCCACGCACACGGTGTTTGTCCACCACAAAGCTCACGTGGCATGAGCAGGGATCGATCCGATGACCCCTAGCACCAGAGGTGAGTCTACCAACTGAGTCACCGTGGCCCATAAATCCGCCCGTGTATGTATTTGTTTTCCATTATTACAAACTTTTACATATAAACGTATGTTTTCCTATTTAGATCACACTAGAAATGCTTATTCTTATGATCCAAACTTTTGGTCACTGCGTCCGTCTTCGTTTCCTTATGTACCCTTGTACTATAAAAAAAAGAAGCGCTTTGAAGCATCTATAGGAGAACTCGTAAGACTCCAGCCTGGTTAGGGGAGAGGAACGGATGCGGGAAGATGTCGGCCAGGGCCTAAGTTGAAGGTACCATCCCGGCATTTACCTGGTGTGACTGAAAAATCTCAGTCAGGGTGGTCGGACGGTGGGATTGATCCCACGACCTCCCGAACTCTACGCCAATGCTCTGCCACTGAGCTACGGCGGCTCGGTATCAATGTCCAAACTAAAGGCCGCTGTAGACGATACAATTTCTCGTACGATGAATCTTAGCGAAAGCAGTGTGCCAGCGTAAAAAGAAAAAAGGTATGGATTTTATACCATAGCATCTTGCCCTATTGTGCCATTCTTGCTTTCACACTCTTGCACTGCTGCTAATCGTAAGATTCATCGTAGCATAAATGCTGTCGTCTAAAGCGGCCTTTAGACATCACAGCAAAAGGCAGTAACTCCAGTGGTCACTTTCAGCTAAATCCAATATTGACAAAATTGTCAGTCCTAACTAGTTTCATGCTTTCATCGGCGTGCAATCCGTTTCTTTTAAATGTATGCTTGAACTATGAGTAGCAGATTTTTTTAAAACTTTCTCAATAAAAGCTTTCTTTTAGCAAGGTTTTCTTTTGGTTTGGGTTCAATTGCTGGTTTTCGGGTTTTAAGACAAAATTTGAATCCAAGTAAATATTTAGCTGTGTACAGTACAGGGTGATTTGTTTTTGGAGTATTATACTGTTTTGAAGGTGCAAATACTCTTTACCAGTATTCTGTAATCTTGGATCGGCAAATTACAGGGGAAAACTTTCCAGGGCCGGTGAGATGCCGCTAAGCTAGAGAGGTTTATTTGACGATCAAAAGATGGCAGAACATCTGAGATTCTAGTCATTTCGCAAAGGACATGTAAACTTTAATCTCAATTTTGAACTCTCGAAATCTGCAAAGTAAATGTTAAATAATGAATCTTTTATTTTGCCGAGGGCCGGTACTGGTCTGCGGACCGGCGGTTAAAAACCACTGCTCTAAATTCTCACTTTTTTTTGGCAGATGTAGCTTTTATAGGGCTACTCTTTCATTCTTATGTAGGGTGAGGGGGGCCACTTTCGAACACGTTGTTGGGCAAATTTAATTTTGCTTCCTCACACACTGAGAATTTGTTTAGAGAGGAACATACACAGTTCACCGAAGAAAATGACGTTCTTCATCATCACTTTAAAGCAAGGACAGGAACTGGAAGACTATCGTTCAAAGATTCCCCCTAGGGGGTAGATTTGAACAAGGGTGGGGTAGGTTTGAACATGGCTGGGGCAGTTTTGAACACATCCCTACAAGATCATTTAATTTCTCAGTAAATGCTTCTAAATACAAATACAGAAGCAGAAGAAAGTAAACTAAAGTTTTAGTAGCCATACAAAGAGTATAAACTACGCAGTTGTTAATAATAAACTTTGAACTTACTTGCTTGGTTGGATTGCATAACCGTTAGGCTTGCATAAACTTTGGACTCGTACACATTTTGTTAAAAATGATACACGTTGTCTAATTGAAATGCTTTACACTGTTAATATGTTGTAAACTAATTTTTCTTCTCAACAGTAACTTTTAGCTGTAGGGACATAAGCTGGTACCTTGTTCAATTTGTTCAAAGCTAGCCCAGTACGTTCAATTACGTCTGAGAGGAATTTTACTTTGGTATCCACAAATTACGTCAAGTACCATACTTCGCCAGGTTACGCACACAAATGGTGAAAAACAAATGACAGCTGTGTGGCATGATGTTTGCAATTTATAAATGTTGGACAAAAGAAATTTCGTGTTAAAAATTAAAAGTTATCTCCACTGTTCTAAGGTGATCCCCATTCAGATGTGCCCCCCTCTCCTATGTTTTCTATACATTTCGGGGAAGATATAATGTATTTTGTAGAAATAGATTTTTGTGGATGTTTTAAAGTTTTTTATAACTACATTTTCTAAGTAATATAAAATTAATTATATGGTATTGCTACGGGCTATCTCCGCGGTGACATATGAAAGAAAAAGAGGAAACGCGCAACTAAAAAACGCGAGGTTCGAACACTTATTACGTCCGTCTTTATTTAATGCTAACGTGCCACTTGCCACTGTCCATAGACTACCGACTCCAAGATGTTGGGTTCAAACACAGGAATGTCGGAACGTTCATCTGTTTTTCGTCTAAACTGTAACATGTCCACTTGGTTTCCTGTTTCATCCTGCTGGAGGTGCAGAGTGGATGGTGGAAGGTGGGAAACACAGGAAACGAAAAAGCTAATATTATTATGGCGTTGTTTAGATCTGCTATAATGGGCAGTAACAGCACTATAGTGTACACCCGTCCCGAGTATTTTCAAGGGTTGGCGTTCCTATCGTGATGATCGGGTGCTAAGCGAGCGATTCCTTATGCAGGCATTCTGCCAGGACTTTTAGTTTGGGGGGGGGGGTAAATTATGTTCTTGATCATGCATTCATATATTAGCTTTCAAGCAGAGTTGCCAGTGAACGGAATTTCCGTCAAAATTGGCGAAATTTTTGCTTTGATGATAGGGAAAACATTAGTGATTACAGGGATTTTCTGAGGGACATTTCGGGTGCTAACAACCAACATATGCTTGTAATCAGTGTTCGAGTTGTTATCAGTTACGAAGAGGGATCCTAAGACTAGTAGTAGCTTATAAGTTTCAATTTACTACCTGTTATGGTAGAGATACAAAGATTTTGTCCCTGGTTGGGAAGATATTCGTAGTCAACGACCGGGGATGAAATCCTCACGAACCAGGTAAAATCCCTGGCATCCCCCCCCTGACAGTCGAACACTGCTTAAAACTTTTTAACATGTTGTATCAATCTTTCAATTTAGGCCTATACTTGGCAGTGATGAACATATGAATCAATCTCTATTCTCTGTATCAATTATTTCCTTGTAAATACGCGATAGCGTGAAACGCAGGTGAATTACCTTATATGTTAAACCACTACCCGACGCCTCGACGTGCAAAGTAACTGCAGAGTGGTGAGCAAGATTGATAAATTAAATTATTATTATTGACTGTTTTTGATTAAGTTTGCTTCGAAACACTCCATTGAAGAGACCCTCGCGGGAATTGAACCCGTGACCAGGCGCTCGGAAAGCGAGCGCACTAACCTCTCGGCTATTTGAGGTAGTGTTGTAAATAATAATAATAATAATAATAAAACATTAACTTTTTCTAAAACACGGTTTTTGGAGAAAATACATAAGCCTTCATTTTTTCCCAATTTTTTTTCAGGGCAGAAATTTGTAATCTTATAAATTAATTCTATGGTATTTACGTAATTAAGAAGAAATACAACATAAAGCCTAGAGATTGGAAGATCACTATTTTTTTTTTCTAGTTGGTATATGTGAAATATTCCGGGTTGCCCAGTTGTTAGTGTTGCCAATTTTAAAAACATTTCTTTTTTGATTTTTTTTTTTTTTTTATCATACCGTATCTGCCGTAAGCTTGAACGTCATTCAACACAATAGGAGAAAGATTTGGATGTCCCCGACTTCAAGTACCCCAGTTGTCAATTTCCCAACTTATTTCAAAATTCAACATTACGAACAAAACGTTTTGTAGGAAAAATTATTTATTCTTTGCACAATATTTACCATCATGTAGTTTTAGAAAATAGGAAAATTAGTGATACCCCGATATCGACCCCACATCGTTCGACGTGGGCTCGAGTGGGGCCACTCTCCTACCTGCATTAGCGATGTGGAACGACATGGGTCCCATCAGTGGCTAACGGGCATGTGCTTCTGAGGAAAATTGTCCCCCGCTCCTCCATAACTGGAACAGATCCTATCTCTGTAACCCCCATGAAATCTGGATAAATAATACGGATTTGGACTCGTGTTTCAGAGACCTTTCCAACGACACATCAAACATCATCCTAGCCCTAGTAGTTCCAAAGATATAAATAAAGTTCCCCTGCGTGTCCTATCTCTCACCCTCGTGCAATCTGGATGAATGATAAGGGTCTGAGCTAGTCTCACCGAGATCTTTCCATCGATAACACCTCAAGCACCTTTATAGCTCCAGTAGTATCGGAGTTGAAAGTTGTCAGACGAACGGAGAGGACGCAGAAGGCTTCACTGCGTTAGCTGCTGAAGCCTAAAAGCGGTATTACAAAGCGTAAATGTCTAACCCCCAGCCAGTGTGGCCTCAACTTAGCGCTGGCTAGAAGCTTTGCGGTCGATTGTAAAACTGGGGGTAAGATTTTTCTACATTTTCTCTCTACATGTATTGTCTCTTCATATTTACTACAGTCTGATAGTGTATGAATCAAATAATAAGGTATAATATAGTATTTCTTTAGAGAGGAAAAAGGCACACACGTATAAATGAGATAGTTTTAAATGTACTCTTTTTAAGTTGAAAAATTTTTGGTCACCCTAGTACAGAGTTCCGTCGCTCTATCGGTAACGGTGTGTCACTACTGTGGGATCCAACGGTTTCCAGCGGGTTTGTTCTGTGTGGGAAGTGACTTCACATGATGGTATGGGCATCGGCCAACTCCAATCGGATTCAAGCCGCAACGTGGTTCGGAGTCCACGATAATTCTAGCTCCTGTTATTTTTCCATGTGAGATTGAGGAAAACGAAACTAAGGAGAATCCCATTTGGGATGGTCTCACTGGACTCTGCCTGAGCAGGATCCGAATTGTCACTCCACCTACCCAATACCATTTGGCCGGTGTAGCAGTAAAATCTTACCCCACACATCAAATTTCACTAGGAAAATTTAACCTACCGGTATAATTTCCTAAGGAATATATTACCCCACTTAAAAACATAGGAAAAAATTCTGAAGTCGTGAGGGTAATATATTCCTAGGAACGTATTAATCCACCTAATATATTATTCCTAGTGAAACTTTACCGCCCTTGTCCTCAACAACTCAGTGAACAATCTTAGTTATTGAAAATCACATCTTCTTCCTTTGTTAATTATAAAAACCGACAAGGGGTATTATTTTCCTAGGGATTAGAAGGGAATTTTAAAGGTATTTTGAGTGGGGTAATATATTCCTAGGAATGTTTTACCTCCAGGACTTAGGGATTATTTTCTTTGTTTTTAGGTGGGGTAATATTTTCCTCTAGGAATATTTTACACCCATGGCTTGAGGAATTTTTTTCCTATACTTTTAGGTGGGGTAATATATTCCTAGGGAAATACACCGGTAGGTTAACTTTTAATAGTGCAATTTGACGTGTAGGGTAAAAAACATGGTGGGTAAGGTTCACATCAGCCACCATATTCACAACAGATAGGGTATTATAACCGTAGTGCTGTTTAAGGGTATTATAACCGTAGTGCTGTTTAGCAAGGCAGCGCTTGTCGGCTCGACGTCGCGTTTGGTTCACATATACCTGCCCGCCAAATGACCCATGGTTCTCCGGTAACTTTAGGCCACACGTTGAATTATAATTATAAAATGATTTATTTAATTCGCATATTTGAACACCAGGTCGCATATTTGAACACCAGGCCAGTGGTGGATCCAGAGAGAAACGCTGCGGTCGAGCGCCCCTTCCTCAAGAAAACATCCTTTATTTTCATAGCATTGTTTCAACAATGTAAGAAAAGGCTTCGTGTTTCCGGACAAGTCTAGTTTATCTGGAAGTATCCATTTTGGGGGATACAGGTGTCATATTCCATGGTAAAACTTAGCAATATGAGGGGAAATAGGAAAAAATTATAGTTAAAAAAAATTACTTTGCGGGAAAATATTAAAAATGCCCCTGGTCTATTCACCTGCGCCCCTCCCTCTCGAAAATCCTCGATCCACCAGCGTATTAGGGCGTATCGGACGTATTGAAGAACCAACTTTATTATTACTATATGTAAAATTCGTGGAAATAAATACAAAATCTGTTCAACAGTAAACCGTGAGGTGGAGATCATGAGAAAGCCACGGGTCGACTGGCTTGCGTTGACAGGTGAATCAAGCACTGCATTGCGTTCCTAAACGTATGCCCTGTATTCTTATCCATTAATCTATGATTTCCTGATTAGCTCTGTGCTTCTGTGGATAGCAAATGTATTATGTAGTATGTGTTTAAAAATTTATATTATTATTCATGTAGATCCTAGTAATTAATTTTACATAAAAAAAAACATTGGCGTAACAGGCCTGTAGGCCCTGAGCTTGCCCCAACACCATCTGTCCGTATTTGGTGGAACTACGTCCACCTGAGTAACGGTTGTGTGGTCAGCACTGCGCGTACCTAACCACGAACAGGCGTATCAGGCTTACCAGACCGAGTGTGGCCGTCACGTCTTTATTCACGTGACTCCCCAATTTGCCTCACGACGCTGGATGGACGCCGAAAAGTGGGACTCCATCCGGGAATTGAACCCGGGACCACGCGGACATGAGTCCAACGCTGTAACCACTAGACTGTGGAGCCCCTAATTTTACATAGAATGTATCACCAAATTTTTAATTATTTACATGTCACTAACAAGTAAATCGAACAATGGTTAAAACTGCTTTTTCGACCAAACATGATAGAGGAGTAAGGTATATCAAAGAAGCCACCAGAAAGCATGATTAGAAATGTTCTAGTCTGTAAAGACGGACGCAGTGGCCAAAACTTCGATTCGTAAGAATAAGTATTTATAGGGTGTTCTAAGTCGGAAAACTCATGTTTATTTATAATATGCGCCATGTTTTAGAGGGTACTTTTGTCATGAACTCGCTACATTTTTTTTTTTTTTCGGAAAAATAAAAATTAATTAGCAATCTCTGCGAGATGACCACCGGTACATCTTTTTTCTTGGACAGCCTGAATTGAGATGGAATGGGTCATGGATTACTGATTTACCTTCGGCGGTGCTCCTGTTCCTGTGGGCACCCTTGCTGCAACCCATTTATCCACGCCCTACTTAATGCGGCTGGCTACGCATTTACTCACTCCACCTAGCAAACATTCTATTTCGCAGGTTCAACAGCGCGTTTGCCCAGTAATAGTGAGTAATTACTCACCCAGCTGTATAAAGCAGGGGTGTTGTTGAATCACGTATGTGCTTGTTACCTGAGGCGTCTTGCGACGTTGTCATTTTAACTTCGCAGTAAATGTTCTTTTACAAGCTTGGCAACATAGGACCGTGGTAGCAGTGGTATCTTACAGGCCTGCGTGAAAGTAACGAGAGACGTGAGTGGGTGATATTTGGGCTTAATTCATCGCAAAATTCAGAATAAGTGGCTCAGAAGAAGGCCTTTGAAAACGGAAGAGTCGATGAAAATACTCCATATGAAAGGCAGAGTGAAGAACAACTTGAATGGATATCCATCGAATTGGAAAGCGAAGAAACAAATTGAGGAATGAAAAGACAATTAGTGGAAGTGATGTAAGGCGAACAGAATCCATCAGTCTCAAAGGTAAGATAATATTGGAGAAGGTCCAAATACGGGCTAGTATACATTTTAGACTTGCATGCTTGTGTAGTACTGCTGACTGGTGATAAATGTGTGAAACAGTTCCCCAAGGACGAAGGTGGTGGCGGAATTCAGTTAGCGACAAAGAGTTGGATGTGATTGATTTATTTGTATGTTGTGCCTATTTTCGAAAGTGGGAAAGTTTTATCAGGCATTTCTATTTCAGCTTTTTAAGCACAATAAAACCAAGTATGAAATGTTTTATAAGGTAAGTTGTATTCCTCAGAGACAGCACGCGTAGTCAGTATAAAGTCAATACGCAATAAATAATATTGCGTATTGAATTCTGTTGCGTCACGCAGCAACCCATATGAATGGTCTAAATATGGGCTACCTTGCGTACCTACATCTTCATCTTAAAAGTTTCCTTCTCGTAGAACACAGTACTTGGAATTTCAAACCCTTCTCATATTTTAGCAATTCCTGTCATAA
>JAGDQP010065676.1:0-11389 GCA_022664845.1 Lepisma saccharinum | reverse complement strand
ACATTTACCACAACAAATCACCTCACACACTTATGAACACCACTTCACACAAACAAACTGCCATAAAGATGCTTCGTCTCGTCCACTCCCGGTCAAGGCCAATATGGAGGGTGTAAGACCCCAAACTGCAGCATTCGTTTCACATTCTTTTATAAAAGATATAGAGAAACAGCTTCCAAAAGTTGTTGTTATTTACTAGTCGACGCTGCTCTATATATTAATAAACTTTCCGGACATTGGCTGCATTATCATATTGCTTTTATATAACTTTCGGAGGCAGCGTAAATTTTGAACAGCCTTTCCTACTCGACGACCATGTGTTAACTACTGACTGGCCTCAACCAATCAGAGAAGAGAATCAAATCAGACAATCCGGATCGAAAAGGGGTGTGGCTTGCCACCAAAATCTCAACGAAAAATAAAACAACAATCAGATCTTTTTGTTTGTTTTTCAAGATTTTCAACGAAAGAAAAATTGTTGATGAAAATAATGAAATAAAATATGCAAAGAAATATTCAGTAATAAAATGAAGAAACAATAAAGATAGAAATCCCACCAAACAACAATGAAAGGAATGTTCTATATGGCTAATCTTCCTTGTCATCTGGGTAAATAAAACTCTGAAGAAAACTGAAGACGAAAAATATCGCCGACAAAGCACGAACAATAAAGAAAAATAAACGCACAAAAAAGGAGAGAGGGTAAGATATGTTGCGACCAAGTGGAAATGGGTCGATACAACGTCCTAATGAATTAAAGTTTACACAATTTACAAGTGCTCTTAAATTAATTTTAATCACGCTTTCGTGTTGTGCAGCTGTACCCAGAACTTTGTTTGCGTAGAACAGGCAGAAAAAGACTTTTGCGGTGATTGCAGGGATTTTCCTTTATTTCTCGCAGTAACCGATATGAACAACTATATTATTTGGAAATCCCCCTACAAACTATCTTATAAGATTAGTACTGCAATCATTCTTGTAATTAATCTATTTACATTTAAAACAATAACAACTCAAATTAAATCAATAACAATAATTCAGCCACGATTTTCAGTTTGGGGGTGTAAAGTCAATATTGGGAGGGTGTAAGTGGAGTTTTGCACGGATGGGGCGGGCTGTTGTCGAGAGTTTCGGGGGAGACCCCCCACTGGGGGGTCTGGCGGAATGAGTTCTAAATTGCACGGGCAGTGGTTGTAAGTCTGAAAGCATTGGAGAAAAGTAATTGTATTTTTAGGTTGTATTTTCCGGCTATAATTTACTTTATCTAAGCCAGCTATTGTGTCAGATGTACGCTCTATATAGCGCATTCCCGTGTAAGCAATTATCACAGACATATAATTACACACACACACACAGCGACAGCCAATAATCCAAAAATTGCTACGAAAGCGATGTGACATTATTAATTCGATAAATACGTTTTTGAGTTGCTCAGTTCCAGCGACTGTCTGCCCTGATTGAGATTTTCCCTCACCTTCCCGCTTCCTTTTCCTCCATGTTTCGGCTCGAGCCTTAGATGGAAGACCATAAATAAAATTAAAATGTTTTTGAATTCACCAGTTACATATGACGGCAGACGGACTAATATCGTTAGTTCGTGTTATGAAGGACAAGTATTTTGATATAATAATCACGGACAGTATGCCTAGAGAGAGAAGACGGGTTAGAATAAGTCAATTTAGACAATATATTTTATTATAAACGGTGCATATTACCTTTAACAGAAAGTGATCCGGTTTTAGATCTCCCTTCAACACTCACACCATGTGCCTGTCCTGAACACAGATGCATCTAAATAGGCTCTTGGGCTTTCTGCTCTTTCACCTTTATTTCACACCTGTATTACTCGAAACTGTTAAGCCGGCCGGATGGCCTAGCGGTCTGCGGCGGTAGGCCATCGGCTCGAAGGTCCCGGTAGGGGCATGAGTGTGGATTTTAACAGCTTAAGGCGAATCGTGACGGACCGAAGCCCAAAGTTACTAGACTGGCTCATAACAAAATAAAGTTTAATTATTTATTTTTTCGAAACTGTTATATTGTGAGTTTCAACACTTCTATACATGTTGGAAAGAATATATTTCTGCTGTAGATTTTATATTTTGGGGCAGATAAAGTAAATTTTATCTAATATCTATATCTATCTATCTATAAGTTTCGGCTAATTCAATTGTAATATGAGTGACAGATCGGAAAAACTAAAGTCTATTATGCAACCGCTTTCAGAACAAGCAGATAGTGTGTGTTAAAGGCAGAGCTGAATTTTATTTATGGTCTTTAGGCATCTAAGGTTAGTGCCGGGATAGAGAGGAAAAGGAAACGGGTTGTTGAGGAAAAATGTTTGAAAAAGCTGTTAGGATGGTGGACCGCTGGAATTGAACATTTCAAAAACGTAGAACCCCCCTATTTAATGAATTAATAATGACACATGGTTTTTCACAACAATTTTTGGATTATTGGCTGTCGCTGTGTGTGTGTGTGTAAAGATGTGTCTGTGATAATGCAAACTGTAAATGTATGTAGAAATACAAACTGTGTTTTAATATGAATGAACTCATGTGATTCATGACAAATAGGCGAAAATAAATTAATATGAACAGGTTCGCCGCCTAACCGGAAAACTAACAAGGTGGAGACACACTGATGGCTCGACTACCTAATGCAATGAGAATGTATTTAATTCTTAAAAACAAAAGAACCCAAGGGTTATAATTAACCATTAATTACACTAATAATTTTCTTTCATCTTTTCTGGATAGTAATATTCAAGGACACAAACTCGAGAAGATACTTTCACTAGTGACGGGTGTAGAACACTGCGTCCTCTACGCATATAGTCCAAATGAATAAAGCAAAACTCCCGACTTCTGTGTGTTCAAATGTACTTTTGTAAAACGCAACGAACCTTAACGAAGAAGAAATTAAATTTACACTATTACTATAAAGAAGTCTTCTATAATATACACAAGGATTATAAAACTGACGAGATCCTATCGTGTGTTCTCAATATCCAAATATAGCCTACTATATGCTCACAGAGTACAAGGTTGCTTTACTAACTAAACACGTTTTTTTAAAAAAATATATTTATGTACTACTTAAGAAAATGTACTGATGAATGTGAGTTTATCGGCAAAACATATTTAATCTACAGCTAGCATATTTCTTGTAAATGAGTATAGGTTTATATATGAAATATGTACGTAAACAATTATCATTTGAGCATAAAAAATGATGTAGGCATAATCATATCACGTTTCTATTCTATGAACACGGATATAAATTCATTTTGGGACGCGTGTGAAGTTATATTAACGTCTTTCATCCTAAAGTTCCAAATGAAGTAGGCTCGTCCCCAGCACCTTTTTTTTTTTTTAGAAATCACACAACACAATACTCGCATGTAATTAACAAATATAGGGAATTACGAGAGAGGGTAGTGGCAATTATCAAACTGAGAAAAGCGTAGTTTGAAAACGATTGTCGATACATGCTAAAGAAAGGCCCACTAGTGAAAGTGTATTTTAAGCAGGTCTCCTGTCATATTACAAGAAGTAGTATCCAGAAAATTAAAAAGAAATTTATAGTTAATTAACAGTTAGTTACGGCACTTGTATTTCCTTCATCCTCTTAAGGGGCATTTTATATTTTTTATTCAATGTTCATACAAGATCTTCTCCAAGCATTGATTAGTACTCTGCGGCCATTTTTTTCGTTAACGACTAATCAACTCACTCGCTTCATACCTCACGCTCAAAACGAAGACGTTAGACGCTCGCAAGCTAGCCAAAAACGTTAACGAATGGTCAGGAATACAAATCAAAGCATCGCTAACGACTGAAGTTCGACGCTCGCACTCTGTCTAACGTAACGTCTGTACGGGAATCGGACCCCACTGATACGTCTAACAATGCTTTTTTATTACCACAAGACGTTATTTTACGCTTATTTTGTAATATTTCTCGCATAAGGAACTTGCAAAATGAATTTTGCAACTTTGAAAGGGGTCGTCAAGGACACCTTTTCAGAAATTTACAAGAAAGTACTTCAAAAACTATGTATAAAGTGCTGATTTTTTAAATTCATAACAGTTACATTCGATTTGATAATAATGGAATACAATATACTGCATAAAAGTACAAATTTATACCAGTAATCTACATTTAAGGGCATCTATAGAAAATTATTAAAATTTCAAGTATATTTTTGACCTTTAATTTTCATACATATATGGTAGTGGGCTAGAAAAAATTTAGGGGGCTAACCCCCCCCCCCCTTGGTTACGGGCCTGATCTAAAGCCAGAGTGAAGATGATGTTGAAATGAAAACTAAAATCGATATCACATTCAGTTGAGTAACGGCACTCGAGAGAAAAATAAGAGTGTGGAAAGGATGAACCTTGTAGAGGAAAATAATTACCATAATAGGAATACAACTGATCAGAAGAAACATGAGAGTAAGAATGCGTCTGGCAATAGTTGGCGTGATGAAGTACGTTATGGGAAGATAGAAAATACCTCCCAGGAGAGTGGATATTCTGATACGGATGGATCTAGTGCAAGTATAGATAGGATGTCAGGCAGCCATTTCAAGCGCTACGAAGAAGTTAAATTGTCAAGTGGAAGAAGGATAAAGGGACCACGGCGAGCAATCAACAGGAGCGATGAGCTGACTAGGAGGAGGAATGAGAGTCGCAGTCCACGAAGAGGCGAATGGTCACTGAAGTAGATTGACCTGATGGCCTTTTCGACCTATACTGCTGAGAAGGAGCAGTTAACGGCACAAGTGCATTAAACAGTTGGAGAGAGAAGCGGAAGTCGATACTATCAGTCGATATTTTTACGATACTATCAGTCTGAAGGCGAATAATGTACGCAAAATTGACCAAATTGAGGAGAATGCCGTTTGACCCAAAGATAAATCTGAATGTCAAAGGATTTGTGGTCGAGCGATATACACAGATCCGACACCTAGATGAGAACATTACGGAGTCAACTGTGCAATTGTTTAATCACTTCGTTGCCACTAAGCTATCAGAGGCACTAATCAACAGCACATATAACAGGATTCATTGACTTACTTGAAGCAGTGCAACGATTAGAATTAGTGTATGACGCAAATTAGGTAAAAAAGGCATCTTTTAACTATAACTATGGCAGACAATATGAGAATGTCGGCCTTATGATAGTTGAATGAAATCGTCGAGAGTAAACGAGTTGCAGATGAAATATATTGAGAAGCCAACTCCTGAACAGGGCCAGGGAGTACGAGAAGATAATGATAAGCTGGACTCGAGTGATGGAGTAGCAACAATGCATGGTGAGCAGAAAAGATCGGAACCAGACGAAGGAATTCTGGGGCAACTGAGAAGAAACAGAAGTCCGGAGAAAGGTAATTCTGAGGATGAGGACCCGACCATTGCAGTAGTATAAGGCTACTCGTGTTCGGAGCACGGTACCTGAACCGTTACACCCAGTATATTAGCAACGTAGTACACAGTAGATCAAACAGTTCACGTGGAATATTCTGAATTTTATTATTCCGTTATTGACATGCTAAAAATATTGACAAATTCCCTGATTCCTTGACTCGTCCACTTTGTAATAACTTGTAACCAGAAAATGTTGTAAAAAAATCCCTAGCGGCGACTCATATTTCTTAGTTTTTTCTGTATATCAAGGTCTCATTCCTTAAAATTAATGTAGTAGCTTCTCTTCAACCAGCCAAGAAGCAGCTTAATATCTGGAACATAAAATTATACATTAATTAGGGAACCTTGCTTTGTGACAACCCTAGTATGTTGGGACCAGTCATAGTGTAATAAGGAGCCGTGAAAAAAATTGGTGCAGATAGCTCCTTCGGTCGCAGTGCTCAGGAGGCACTAAGGGAGATTAGAGCAGGTAAGTTGAACGGTATAGAAGCCTGTACCGAACAATCATACATACATATTTAATCTGCCGAAGGGAATTAGGTACACAAGAATTGCTGGGGATAGAGTGCGGGTAGGAGATGGTTGGAGGATGGGAATCTTGGCAATAGAAGTTGAATATATATACGAGGATATACAGAAGATTTTGGCTAATAGTAAATCGAATTATAAAATAGCAATGAGATACTTCAATGCAAAAGTAGGGATTACGCGGAGCAGTGACACGAAAGTGAGAAAAATTGGATTTTGCAAAAGAAATAAGAGAAAAAAGAGGAGAGTAAAGAGAGACTAATGGAGTTTTCAGAAACCACTAATGATTCTTTTCGAGTGCATGTTTTAAGAAGAAAAGTCAGATGAAATGAGCATGGGAAGGCTCAAATGGAGCTTAAAACAAAATAATTATATTCTATCAAATAACAGCGAAATTGCTTAAACCATGTATGTTCTGAACAGTTTCGGAATCTCGAGTGATCGGAGAGTAAGACGAAAGTCTGAAGTAAACACTAGATTATCATCCAACCTGGCAGCCGTGTGGGCTAGGACGCTAACCCAGCGACTCGAAGGTTCCGGGTTCGAATCTCACCGGGGGCATGGATGTTTGTGATTGTGAAACTAGAACGTGACGGATAATCGTAACGAACAGAAGTCAAAGTTACTAGAATGGCCCATACAAAATAAAGTTAAAGCATTACGACTAGATTATCAGAGGAAAGCCGAGCGTTGCTCGGAGTTTCCTGTCGTATTTCCAAAGATCAAAACCTTCAAGATTAATTACGTGACGGGAAAGAGGTCCACCATCTTTATTGTAGTTATTATCTTATACAACTGAGACGTCGCCTGCACTCATTTCTTTCTGTCTTCGAAGATGTTTCTTGCTCAACGGTAGATGTTTGAGCTCAACAGCTTATCTTAAGCATTCTGATGCTTATTCAAGTTTATTACTGGTTCGTACTGCCATTTTCCAACAGGAAATGCTGAACCCATAGACATCTACCGGTGAGGCAAGAAAGCTTTTCGAAGTCAGAAGGAAATGCGCAGACTTAAGGAATGGAAACTACTTCATGCTTCATGACAATACATAAAACCGTACAAAATACTTAGTAAGACTGGTGACTTCTATATATCCATGTAGAGCGTACTCTGCCTACACCACCACATAGGTACAGCCACTCAAAATCTGTTCTCCTTCGGTACTTTTTTAGAGAAAAATGAAAGCCTTCCAACCCTGAAACAAACATAGCTAAAGCGCTTTCTCTTACCCGAAACACCATAGGATCACTCATTCTTTCCAAATCAATCGCGGGTTTAATGATATTTGAACTAGCTACATTGCTTAGTACGGCTGCACCAAGACGAAATTACCTTTTTCCATACTCGTTCTTAAACGGTAAAGAAATTTCCCGATCTAGCTTCTTCATGAAATCGCATCCACTTCACATAATTTACGAAATTTCATGAAAATCGTTAGAACGGTTTGCGAGATTCAAATTGGACACAAACGAACTCTTCTCGCTTTACATAATAAATTGATAAATAGAGAATTAAAACACACAAACTTCTCTTGAAAAGTGGTTTTATATATACTTTATACGAAACAACAACAGGCAGTCCAATCAATAACATCAATATTGAGAGCACTGAAAGCAATAAATAAAGAGAAGACTAGTTGGTTTGTAAGGTTATCTTCTGTCAGCCTTCCCAACGCCTCTCTTTCCTGCAAATAAATGCTTGGGCATTCTGTTGCCAATGAATCTGTCTGCTTCGCCCTTGAGGCCTTGCTTCCCTACTTTCTTTGATATCGCCTTGTGCGCTACCTTCTTCAATTTTTTCTTCATCTGAAAATAGAACAAAAATAGACAAGATAGTGAATATTTTTGTCTTATTACAAGAAAAAAAAAATCAACTGCCGAGAAATGGACACTGTTATGTACTTCGTAAGAAACAACAAAATGTTGCTTTCCGCTAAAACAAATTTATCGACCCAGTAGAAAATGCAATTTTATGCCACGATTATCTCAAACGTTACGCCTCAACTATAAGAAGACTCAAAAACCCATCTGGATTAATAAATTAGTGTAAACCTCAAATTTTTTGTTTGTTGAACACATATTCAAACTGATTACTGTTTGACGTTTCGGCTGTAATTGTATCCATCGTCGAAACCAAACGTAAAAGATATAAGAAAGAAAGAAAGAAAGAAAGAAAAAAAAGAGTACGTAAAACGACACGTTAGTTTGTATGTGTGGTGTATAATCTTTGAAATCAGAGTTGCCAGACAGATAAAATATAAAAGGCTATTGATCAACTAATAAGTTACTATGTTGTTGAGTTAGTTTTTATTATTCAGTATAGTATCTAATAAAGAAATAACGTTTTTTAAGTTATCCAGGTTTGTGTTAAGACCATGATTTGCATATTTAAAGGTGCATAAAATATCATTTAATATGCACGATGCATTTTTTAAATTATTATTTTTTTCAATAAAAGTACCTAAAAATTTAAACTATATTTTATTTGTATTACTTCTACCTGACTTAAAAACGAGATTTTAGTTACGATAAAGCAGCGTTCCGCAAACTATTTTCAAACACGGAGTAATATTTTTAGTTGAGAAGTTCTACGGACCACCTCACTCTTACCCTCTTTGACGGAAATTTTTTATAGATCTATAAGCTAATTATTTTTCACAATAGAACTTCAATCATCATCTTTACCTTTCCTGTATTTTTCGCCTACAAAAGAACTGTTGATCACGAACAGTGCAAAGTACGGCGCGTTTAAACATACACGAACGAGCGAGCGTATATAATCTCTTTGAATAGGCCTAGTTATGGTATTATTATGAATCAAGACGAAATTTTTCATTTTCAACAATACTGTGTGATACGCAATTCTCTTAAACTAGATTTACTCCCTTTTTCAATATTGTTCAACCTAGTCTATATTCAGAGGACCACCTGTGGTACGCGGATCATAATTTGCGTCACGCTGCGATAAAACACTACTATTCATTGACAATCACTATTAATGTGTGAATCAGACTTATGGTTGATGCGAGATAAGGTTGGATCCAAGTACATGTTTAGACACAGTAACTAGCACTCTAACGCGTCCTTTAACCCTACATTTAAGCTTCCTTTTTATCACGTTCGATCAGTCTACAAGTGATACTGTCGACAATGATACGTGGTCACTGTAGTAAATCTTGAAAGTGGTTCAGGGAGAATATTTGTACTACACGAAATTGGAGGTCTATACGTAAGTAATAATATAATGAACAGCTACTCCGCGTTTGAATTTGAATTTTATTTAAGGCCTTTAGGCAACTTTGGTCGCATGAATGATAGGAAAATTGGTGGAATGAAGAAAGTGAAAGGAAACGGGGGAACTGCGAGAAAACCCACACAATAGTGTTTGTCCACCACGACGCCCACATGGCATGAGATCGATCGAACCGATAGCCCCAAGCACCAGAGGTGAGCGCTCTACCACTGAGCCACTGCTCGCCCCCAGCTTTCCCACGTATTATGACCATACATAGAGTTAGCCAGATTACTCCAGGTATAACATTGCTAAAAGATCACATTCCGATACTGAACTATCACGAAAACGGCACTTGTTCCTTATTGCGTCGTAACTGCATCCAAACCGAATATTTTCTTCCATACTAGGATACAATGCGATCGAAAAATGATGCAACCCAAAATGTACAGTGTAACATAATTGTCTATAAATCACAAGATGGTTCCCACCTAGTCATATGTTCTACGGACAGTTCAAAATAAGGATTACAGCATACCTTTAAAATGAACATTTTTTTCTCCCGGATGCTAGTTTGAGAAGAATATAGAGCATTGATATAAAATAAAGAGTATATAAAATGAAAGTATCAGGCGACTCATGAAAAATAAAGTTGCTTTATCCAAAACACAAAAGACCTTTACTGTTAATACAACAGAGAAAGTGCTAAAGTAACTGGAACGAAAATTGACATATCGTAATGATTTATGTCTCATCTGAAAGCCAATAGGTTCTAGACTGAAACTTTACCAATGTTCCTCACGCACCATATGAGAAAATAAAAGTGAAAGGGAGGGGGGAGCCAAAACTGTTGTCTTGGCAGCACTGGCTAATATACTCATTACCCAAATGAAACCAAACATTCGGTAACTGGATCAGGATACATTTCTAAAGTCTGCTGTCTATCCTGATACCGACTTATTCCTGAAAATGATGTTATCGGAAGAATCATACACGGGACCACTCAAATGCCAGGCATAGACCATCACCACTCTCCTAAATAAAACCTGTTTTGTCTTCTCTATTTCTCAGAATATATACAGTCTCTCAGGTTTAGCTTCAATTTTGCCTTTGTGAGCCAAATCTCTCTTGACTTCGGCTCGCACGATGCTCTACGCTGTAAATTTCCGAAAACGTAGTTGGCATTAGAGTCCTGAACGGCATGGCATGTCTTAGGAGCCGAATCCTATTGCCTCAAACCAGACGAGTTTGCGGTCATATTTCAAGTTTAGAATATTCAGACACCACATATAACTAACAATCCGCATTTATCTTTTGCGATGTTTACAGAACTGAGCTGAGCGAGTTGATCATAGGAATCGAAACTTTCATTGAAACCGGAATTATCACTGGTACTGAACTCACGTTACATGAACACTTGACTCTCATTGATTCCTAAGTACATTCACTATATACGCTTATATAATACAGTATGCCTGTGATTAACCCACTGACAAATACACACGCATGAAGCTGAAATCATACCCCTCTTTCTCCCTCCCCCGACATGATCAATACACTATTCAGAACCATTTACACCTGGGCAGCATGACATCTATCACTGTGCCAAATCTGCTAATCATAGGTCCAAAAACCTCGTAGCATACCAGTAAGGGAGAGATGGACGCCTAAGAAGCTATATTTAAAACAATGGAAACTAAATCAGTACACACACACAAAAGTACCTACACGACGACGAAATATTCTACAATACACCAGGTAAATTAACTTCCTATGCAATAACGTTCTTCTTTTGTATTGACGAAAAGACGAGTTACCTTGTCAAATAACGCCCTCGTAAACTGAAATAGTTCAATTAACATCGCGCAATAGATTCGCATTTCTGTCTTTTACAGTTATTAGTTTTAGTATTAATTCTCAACTTCACATTCTCCTCATTTTTGACGAAATTGGACTTACACATTTAAAAAATAATGTTTCAACCCTACGTATTTCATCGTTATGTTTGCAAGATTTTTCTTTATTCTGTATTTCGTCCTTCAGCATTAAGGTGGAATTTTGCTACTTGTGGTTTGTTTACAATTATTATAAAAAGAGGAACATATTCTATGAAAGACAACTTTATGGGTGTAAGATGAGCATGTTATAGGTGCTTATGGTCGATATTCTGCGGACTATCCCGCTATTCTGGACACCCTCACT